>JAQZBX010089179.1:0-12663 GCA_029593785.1 Cabassous unicinctus
CAGAGAGAATTTCCCAGCTCATCGTTGGACAGGCAACTTCTCCCAGAAACTCATCAACGACCCTTCGTTGGACTTTCATCGGAGCCACTGGTTTGCAGCCTGCCTGTGGAGCCTGGACTTGTGCATCCCCATGGTTGCATGAGAGACTCTTTTAAAATCTCATATTATTGACAGATATCTCCTGTTGATTCTGTTTCCCAAGAGAACCCTGACTAATACACTCCATGTCCACATTCTAACTAGTTATAGAAACAATTTGTCCATACTTATCAACATTAGCTGGAGAGTTACTATTTCTTTGTGTTTATTTTTATCTATTATGATACAGCAGGTTTTTACTCAGGCATAAATAATGTGTTAGCTTGTGAAATAAGTAATGAAAATGACAATAGAGAGGCTTTCTGCATTACAGTACCAAGCCAACTATGTTGAGGGCATTATATGATAAAAAATATAAAGGAATCCAAAATAAATGAGCTGGAAAAACAAATGGTTTAGTTAAGTACATCAAATTTAATTTTAAATATGAATATCTATTATATCTAAAACAAAATAATAGATGTTATAGAGATAAGGACAAGAAAGTATCTGCCTTCATATTGCATAAACAATATTTGGAAGTATGATATACAAATATATGAATAGCAATCTATAAATAACTGCCAAATAAGTGCTATTGTATCATGAGTATTCAGAGGAGAAAAAGTTTACTTTTTCTGAGTCCCAGATTTTTCATTTATAAAATGCTGATAAAAATAATACCTACTTTAAAGAGTCTATGTGACATAATGCATGTCCTGAGGTTAATATAGTTCCTGCCTGGCACATGGTAAAAGCTCAATAAATTTTGTTATTATACTCTATTAAAAGAGGTGACAGTTTAGCTGAGTCTTAAAGGATGGATAGATAGCAAAAGTTAGAGAAAGATAGAGGAGATAGTACAATTAGGGGTAATATCTAGAATTAATATCTGAAGTGGGAAAATACACAAGGTAAGCCTGAGTGGTGGTTCCATTTGGTTATAGCTTAGGACAGTGCATTTCAAAATTGGGTAACAAAGCATCCCTAAGTGGCAGAGATAAATTAACATTTTTTTGTGGTGTTATCCATGTTTTATTTTCAAAATTCATCTAAATTTTGTATTAATATTTCTGTTGGTTTAAATACATACATTTAAAAATATTTATAAATTACTTAAGTTAATTGCCACTTGAATTTTTTTAGCCAAGCAAGTAAAGAGTTATTAATAAGGACAATCGGCCATATATCATCACATATTTCCATGACCCACCCAACATAGTACTGTGTACTCCTATGGGTCAAGTTTCAATTCAGAGTAGTAAAACAGAGAGGGTAGGTAGAGGAACAGTGTGAGATAAGACTACAACTGAGGTTGGAAGAAAATTATGAAGGGTTAGAAAGCAGGCTGAAGAGTACTGACTTCATTAAATAATCATGAGTAAACTTTTGGAGTGGATGAGTGAAATGACACAATATAGTAAGAAAACTTTTTTGTCAGTGACAAAGATGAAATGGTAGAAGGTGAAAAACCTGGGGCTGGGTAAATCAATTAAGATGCTATTGTGAAAGACCACTTGGAATAAATTTGAAGGATCAAACAAAGTCATGTTAGGGATAACAAATATATTTTAAAGGATAAATTAACAAGGAGCATAGTCATAGAAGTCAGATAAACCTAGGTCAAATTCTTGGCTGTTTTTCACTAGCTGTTTGACTTTGTTACTTAGAGAGGTTATTGGTATAAAGGGAAATTAATGTCACACACAGTTGTTGTGAAGTCAGTGATATAATATTTATATATATAAAGTGCCTAGCAATGTTTTAGCTCATAGTATAGAGTGAATAAATATGATTTCCTTAATTTCTGCACTGATTTTCTTCCTCTCACTCTAGACACCCTAAGAAAGGGGAAGCCAAAAGGAGTTAATTGAAAGGTTAGTTATTTTATTAACAGAAAAATGGGTTATTTGTAACAAATGTACCACATCAATGAAAGGTGTCAATAATAAGGTAGTATATGGGAACGCTGTATTTTATGCATGATTTTTCTATAAACCCACAACTTCTCTAATTAAAAAAAAGAAGGAAAAGGAGGGTTATTATGGACTTTTAAATTACTTATCTTTATCAAATTAATGTAGATAAACTTGAAAAACTTTAGAATATAAATTTTTTCATACTGATTATGCACAGATCCAGAACACTGTGGTAACAGAAATGATTTTAAAATGCAGCTATTCCTCTGGAAATATTCTTGTCATGATTTATCCATGAGGTAACCTTATAAGTAATTTACTTAACAAGTAACTGCCTTACCAAAAAAGGAATTAAAAACTTCTTCCACATGAGTACTTTAATGCATAAAATAGCATATCTTGTAAACCTCTTAATAAAAATAAGCAAAGCACATTGTATTAATTCCTTCAGAAAGATAACATAAAATATATAATTTAAGAAAGATAAAACTATAGGCATTTTTGAGTTGTATATATTTATTTATTACTTGTTTTTAATATAATTTAACTGTAAGTTTAAGTTAAATTTTTGATAACAGTTTTTTTAATTTTTAAATTTTAATTATTTTTAAAAATGTTATGGTAAAATATATATTACAAAGTTTGTAATTTTAACCATTTATAAGTATATAACTCAGTAGTAACAATTACATTCACATGTTTCTATCACCACTAAGTATTTCCAAAACTTTTTCACCATTCCAAAACATACACTCTGTACCCATTAAGTAATAACTCCCTAATTCTCCCCTGCCCCCAGCTCCTAGTAAACTCTAATTTACTTTCTTTTTTTTTTTTAAAGATTTATTTATTTACTTTATCCATTTTAAACCCCCCCCTCTAATTTACTTTCTGTCTCTATTAATTTGCTTATTCTAAAATATTTCATGTAAGTGGAATCGTACAATATTAGTACTTTTTGTGTCTGGCTTATTTCATTTAGCATGTTTCTAGGGTTCATTCATATTATACCATGTATCAGAACTTCATTCCTTTTTTTGGCTGATTAATATTTCATTTTATGTTTATACCATATTTCATCCATTCATCTGTTGATGAACACTTGGATTGTTTCCACCTTTTGGCTACTGTGGATAATGTTGCTATGAACATTGTTGTACATATCTGTTTGACAACAGCAATTTTAATGACAGATAAATCAGAAGCATTTTGTCATTGTGCTACCAATATAAGTATATAAGTCATTTTTCTTCTCTGAGACCCAATTAATTACTTCATCTAGAAAGAGTGAAAGAACTAGATGACCTCTAAGAGCACAATGCTCAGATTGTTCAAATTAGGTGTAGAGAATTCAGGAAAGAGTTGAGGCTGTCAGATAAAAGTAAACAGGGAGAGGGTATAGAGAAAGAAAAAAGAGAAGGGCTAGTCCAGAGCTATGGGATTAGCAATCTTTAAAGAGTAGGCAGAAATAAAAAAACAACAGGAAAAGGTACAGAAAAAGGAAGAGTCAAGAGAGGCAAGAGCATAATTAGGAGAGCATGAAGTCCCAAGAGATCAGGGACAAGACAATTTCAAGAGAGATGTTGGTAGAGTTATATGATCTAAAAACATCAAATTAGATAAGCAAAAGAGACCACTGGACTTGGTGGTTAGGTCACAGGATTGGTAAACCATGGCAGAGCCATTTCAATGGAATAGCAAGAGGTAGGGAATATATGAGGAGGCAGATAAATTGTTGTGATTGATGAATTAGTAGAAAATGAGTTATTCTGAGTGGATAGAGTAATTAAACTAGTTTTTCAAGAAGCATGGGTGAAAAAGAAATGTGAGAAGGGCAATAGACAAAGATGCACTATTAAATGAATGTCTGGATGGGTATATTTAATATTAGAGAGACTAAAGCCATTACCACCTTTCGGTTTTGTGAGTAAAGCCACTACCCCCTCTCAGTTTTGTTTTTTGTTTTAATTAAAGTAGAGAATTGACTGAAACTTCAGTCTAATCTAATCCTGTGCTGTCCAATACAGTAGCCACTAGCTACATGTGGTTATGTAACACTTGAAATGTAGCCAGTCCAAAATGAGATGTACGATAAGTATTAAATACACATCAGATTTGGAAAACTTAGTATGAAAAAAGAATGTAAAATACTGCAATAATTTTATATTAATTACATATTGAAATGACAATATTTTGTATGTATGGGGTTGAATAAACGTATTACTGAAATTGATTTCACCTGTTTTTTTTACTCTTTTTTAAAGTGGCTATTAGAAAATTTGTATTTAAGCTTTTCCTATTTTCTACTTTCTTAGTAATTACTTAAAATTAAGGGAAGGAAAAGAAAAAGGGCAAATCTTGTGACTCATGTTATATTTCTAGCAGACGGTGCTGGTCTAGCCACTATCTATAATCCGGCCTGCTAGTTCTGTACTGTTTCTTCCACATTTTGCAACCTAATCTCAATTAAACCAAAAAGTCATTCTTAGACTTAGGAAAGAAGAGTCCTTCTTAGAACATAATATTTATAAGATATCAAGATTTGCCAAGTTTTTGTTTTCCCTCCCTTAATTTTAAGTGACCCATTAGGTATACTAATATATGATAAAATACTTTAAAAATGTTTTTTTTTTTTAAAAAAAGTATGCAGTTCTTAAAAATTTCCCCTTGCTTTAACTGACATTTAAAATTAACCAGTGGAGCAGGTGTAGCTTAGTGATTGAATGAGTGCTTCACACGTTCGAGGTCCCGGGTTCAATCCCCAGTACCTCCTAAACAAACAAACAAACAAACAAACAAACAAACAATAAAATACAATAAAATTAACCAAACCCAGCACACTAAATAAGAGGGCTTCTAGTGAAAACTAGAATAAGTCATAAAACAAACTTACTAAATTTCAGTTACCTCAATCTAAGAATTAAGCCATTTGTCCCTGCATTTTTCTGCAAGGCAGCATGTAAGAGAGATATTGTTCTTTACATATTGAATTCAATATTTTGTAAGTAAAGATACATATAATTATATTATGTATAATTATTGAAATAATAATTTACTCCTTATACTAAAAGTGTTAACTATGTACCATAGTCACAATAAAAAAGAATGAAAATTGAATAAATTGAATCAACAATAAAACTATTTGAAGCCATCAATGTTAATAAGTCATTATATTGCAGCTGTTCAACAGTCCAGTGTTCAAGACTGAAATTTGCTCTGCAGGGAAATAATGAGTGAAAAAACTAACCTTCTGCTTATCTAAGATCTTCATGGCATAATACTGTTCAGTGGCTTTATGTTTCACCAACATGACTCTTCCAAATGAACCAGTTCCAAGGGTTTTTTTCCTTTCAAAATCCTCGAGCCCAGCATTATTCTATACATACATGAAAAAATAAAATAAACTTTAAATGAGAAGCTCCCAAGAAAAGACTATGATATTTATAATAGCCCTAGTAATATATATTATATAGTAATAGATAATAAGAATGGGTAATTTAATTTATAACTATCCATTAAATAACTATAAGAAGACTATTGGGATTACGGTGTCTATTTTTCATTTGAATAAGGAAGGATCTAATATTCGGGAAGATAATTTTACTGTAAAACAAAGCATAATAGTAATGGGAGGAAATAGGAGCCTCAGCTGAAATATTAAAGGCCACAATCCAATATGAATTCTCATATTGGACTTCTAATAAATTAGCTCCGTATCTTAATAATTACAACCTGACCAGAAGCTTATTGACAAAGATAGTCATATAAGCCATAGAGTCTAATGCACTTGCAAATAATTGCAAAGAATACATATGCTGAGAGATCAGAGACCTTTCCCTGGAGCTACCTGTGAGGAAAACAGTCTTACTTCATTTCTATCATTATATGAGCTTAGAGAACTAGATAATAGCAGCACGAGAGATTCTAGTGGCTCCTTCTGATGTTGAATTAATGCAGCATCACCTAAAACAGTAACAATAAGGAAAGAAGGGTTCTTCATTTCCACCAAGATAACCAAAAGTCAGAGCCCCAGAAAAATACAGACCCTTTATCTCTTTGAATAGAAGTTTTTTTTTTATGAACACTGGGGTTCTTCTTGCTTTCACTACAGCATAGAAGCAAAGAGTTAGAAGCATCAATCTTTTGAATTTATTGCTGCCACAGCAAAATGAAAATAACTAGAAACAAATTATCTGTGTGCTAAATACAAGTAGTAATTGCTGACCCATTTGTTTAGTAAGTTTTCATTGCAAAAATCTCCATGAACATCTTGGAAAAAATATTTCCAAGGCAGGTTTGTAGAAATTTTTATTTGAGAAAAATGTGATACAATATGATTCTTTTATAAGGGAGAAATCTGGATAGCTATTGAAGTTCTCTGTCATTGGATTTGAACTCTATTGCAAATCACACCACACCTTTGGAAACAAATCATAGCTTCCTGTTGGATTGTTGCAGAGAGAGTTTAGTAGCTTATTAACAACTCTAAGCTTTTACTTATAAAACTTGTTTTCATATTTTAATTTCTTATTTCCAATAATTTTAAATTGCCCTGAGATTCTGTATCAATGCAGAAAGAAGTTCCTATAATTGTGATTAGATTAATATTTAATTTCTGGTTTTATCAACAGAGATGAAATGTTAATATAGTCACCAACCAAATATTTAAACAAACTTGATTAGTAGACAACAGAATATCTCTTTCTGCTAGCCACACTTTACTTTGTATAGTAAAAAAGAAGCCATATTTCTCATCTCCCTTGTCTCTTGTCCTATAATGTCTAACTACTTGTAATTACTAGAGTAACTATGTTTTAAATTATGTCATACTCTTAATCTTGGTAATGATGGCATCGCCACGAAACATATTTATTTTGAATTAAATATTCTTTAGTGAAAAAATACTTGAAATAAAAACTTGTTTGTGCCAGGAAAAAAAAAGCTTTTCAAATTTTAATTTACAATTAAACTTCATTAATTATTTTCAATTCCAAAACGAGTAGGAGAATATATATGAGATAAACTTTCTGAAAAATATAGATGTCTCTTTTTAAACACATTTTTAAGACTTTAGTTAAGTACGTAACTTACGTACTTAAAATTTTTATAGTTCATAAGCACTTATATTGCACAGAACTTACTCCAACAAAATGTTTGTAAAAGGATCCCTGTGTACTTGATATACTGTCAATAACCAAGTACTTGTATTAAGAATATAAAACTGCACAATAGTACCTTATCAAAAGCATAATTCAAAATTACTATAGTATAAGAAAATATCAAGACTTTGTAGCTACTTGGAAATAGTATCTAAGTTTAAATCAGGTATTGTACTAGAGATAAGTTCCTTCTCCAATTTAGGGATACATAAAATTATTATGTATAATTTATAATTAATAAAACATAATATTATGGCCAAATTCTCATTTTAAGCTTAAATTTACAAGGCTACTTGAAAACTAAAGTTTCAAAAGTGGTAAATTATTTCAGCAAGAACCATGATTTTACTTAACAGCATTTTTAAGTCACAGAAAATTTTAAATATTCCTTACCGGAGTAGGATTTTCCCATTTTTTTAAGAAGTCTTCTTTGGCTTTGGCTAGAAACTCTTTCACTGAAAAATATATAAAAACAGATTTTTGTCTCATAAGAATATTTATATTACATACAAAAATTCTTGCTTAAAAAAAAAAAGCCAGATATATCAATTATAGTTATCATTCTAGAAGGTTATTTACTTTCCCTAAACAAGAATTTCTAAGGATCTCTATTTCATTTCTTAAATTTTCCAGAATATTGTTCTATATGCATATCATTTTGATAATTTAAAATGTAATAGCACAAACACTGTTCCTGAAATAGACCTGAAGATAATATTAAAAAGTTAGAAATCAATTTAGGACAAAATATTAAATGTAAATAAGTCAGCAGTGATGTTAACAGAACCTATAAATACAAGAACTGAAAACATTTTGAGAACATGAACTTGTTGATTTCTGGAGTTTGAAAATAACTTATTTTGATTAAAAAGCTGCTTGCCAGGTAAAAGTATTTGTATTAGAATTATTAGATTTGAATTCTTTCTCCTAAGGGCAGAGAGTAAAGGACAACCATAGACTAACACACAAAGTATATCCACAAAGATTTATAAACAAAGCAAAACAAAACTAAACACCACCAACAAAAACACAAACAGCTTAAATGCCTCATTTTGAATTTGGAGTAAACACTGTCCGACTGCATAATTCTAAAAGTATATTAAAGCAAAGCAATTCAAAACCAGATTTTATATACTGATCAATGATAGCCACATTATTTTATAGAGCTGTGGTTTGAAGTTTTAGGTTTTTAAATTAAACGAGGAATCATTTAAAAGGATTTCCTTTTTTCATTTTTTTCCCCATAAAGTTATTAACAATGGCATCTATTTACCAAATGACTTCAGGTGTTTTAAAACAAGTAATAGGAAAAAAAATTCCTGAGAAAAAATGACATTAACAAAATGTATTCGTGTTCCTATAGTTAGGCATGAGAACTGTACAAGAAGTAACTGTTTTAGTGTTTCTTTTTGTCTAGAAAGTTCCCAGTATATCTCTCATATTTAAATCTATTAATAAAGAAGAAAATGGCAGACAACAGGATTTAAATAGTGTTGAAATAGTAAAAAGTTAACGCATTGTAAGGATGACTTTGGAATTTATTTGGAGTTTAGAGAAGACAGTGAATTGGAGTGGCATATTTGCATTTATTTCAGAAATACTAAGAGGAGGTGGAGGAGGAGGAGGATGATAAAAGGACAGCAAGCAAAAGTGGAAGGAAGGAGCTCACAACTCCTTTAATATGATCACCTAATGATGTACTGAATTAAAGTGAGGCATTTGAACATACACATTTTTATTTCCTACTTTAACACCAATGAAATACTTTTGGCAAAACACTGTTACTAACCCAAAAGGCTGGTGAAACATACACTGGCATACTAAACATTCTGAGATTTCAAACAGTAACAACTGGAACCAAGAGCAGACAGTTTTTTTGGGGGGGTGGGGGTGGGGTAGAGGGTGGGGCAGGTACCAGGGATTGAACCTGGGACCTCCTGCATGGGAAGAAGGTGCTCAAACCACTGACCTATACCAGCTCCATTAATTTTAAAGTAACACTGGAGTAAGTATTTCTGAAGACATTATTTTACTAATTGTAAAAACTGTCACTTGCATTTTGCTGTTCAATACTCACAAAATATCTATTTTAGAAAACTTGAGAAAAATAATTTTTAAAATTAGAACTTTCCCATTGTACTAATCCAAAATAATGAATCAAACAATTGCACCTAATTATCCAAATATGACAGGAGTGGAGAATTCTTGCATGCTCTTTGAGTTCCATATGGTTCAATTCATCTTAATTCTAAAAGTTAATGTACTAGTCACAACTGAAGAAGAATGCTTTTATAAGTAGATTTTTTTTTTTTTTTTTTTTTTGCATGGAGCAGACATATCTTTACCTGACATTGACATGAGTGTTAGGGCTATAAAATAAATCAAAGCATAATTTCCGGGAAGCGGTTGTGGCTCAATCGATAGGGCTCCCGTTTACCATATGGGAGGCCCTGGGTTCGCTTCCCGGGGCCTCCTTGTGAGGGGCAGGCTGGCCCGCGCGGCGCAGTGGGCTGATGCAGCAAGACCTCACAGCAAGGGGGAGATACGCAGACACGGAAAAAACACACAGCAAATGGACACAGCAAAACACAAGCAGCAAGGGGGGGATAAATAGATAAATAAATAAATCTTTAAAAAAAAAAAAAAAAAAAAGCATAATTTCCCACTATATGCAACTTGTGGCTTTTAAGAAACAACAGTGTGCGATTCCTAAAATATACCTCTGATTGCTTTTGAAAAATATTTTTGCATATCTTTTATTTATAGAACTTGTGATCAAGTTGTAAACTTTCCTGATGCCTACATTAGTGCAGATAATTTGGAGACAAGGAAGAGAATCAGGGAAAGAAAAAATATCCCTAACATCCCATTTCCATTTCTCCTGTTGCTTCATGCTAAGTGGGTCTGGAGTTAAGAAAAAATTAACAGGTCAAAGGAAGAACTGGCAGTATTTACCAAAATTGGTAACTGGAAAAAAATTGTTCTTTACCTTGCCTGGTGAATGAGCGAGAAGGTAAATTTCAAGTATTACTTAATTTCATTAATAGAATATTCAGGAAATTCCTTGGAATATTCTCTGTACTCATTAATATTTCCAATTTACTGTCAAATAACAGTAGAAAGTAAATAACTATTCTCATAATGCTCTTATGTGAAAAATGTCCAAAATTGGGTATGAATCAAAGATATTAAATTTTGTGAATTATTTTAACAAATAAAGGGATTCCCTTTTAGGGTAAGAATTAGCATTAATTATAATGTCATTAAGTAGCTCCATGATGAAAATTTTGTTCCTGAAAAACTTTTTGTCATATAAGTATATGTACACGTACCCAAAACCTCTAGTTTATATGTTCACTATTCAGATGCAAAGGCAAACATAGTTATCTTTGTAAAAAGATAAGTTAACCAAAATATATAGCTTATACATATAAATACCCAAAATAAAATATTTCAGAATATGCTGGATCATGAATAACCCTAAAACAATAGGCTATTCAGAACCACATGTATTTGTTTTCAATTTTATTGTTTTTAGACAGTTGTGGATTTAACTCTCTAAATGCTTTTCTCTGGTTATTATTAAAATTTCTGCCTATTGACATAAGGTGCTGGCATCTAAGATTCCCTATAATGCTTATCTTCTGAAGCTCTCAATTTTTAAGTTTTCTTGTGTTCTAATATATAACCCATATCTATATTTTATCATTTCAACCACTCTGTGATGTACTGAAGCAACCACAGTTTTGGGTGGCACATCTGAGTTAGAATATTTGATCTAATACTTCCTAGCTATCTATATAGCATCTAACAGGGATTAGTAATTCTCCTTAGAAAAAAATACCCCCGAGAAGGATTTTTCTGTAAATATATTTTGTTCTGTACTGGTCAATAATGGACCAAGTAGGTACTACAAAATTGAAAAAGATACAAAAAACAAACTTTCTTCTCAGGAGAACATATTTTCACTTATGTTTCTTTTCCAAATAAATTTATTTTCTCTTCAGTTTCTATCACTTGAAGAGTTTTGGGTTCCAAGAGAAAATGAGCACACCAAATGAATCTATTTGTTTACTCAGCGTTTGTTTGCAAGATCTTTCACCCACATTGCTGAGATGAAGAAAAAAGACAAATTTTATGGATTTCAACAAGTTCATAAAAACACAAAAGTTAATTCTTATCTCCCTAAAATATATTTTTGAGCATTTTTATATACAGGACACAGTTTGCAAATCAGATTACAAAGTTCATTTTAAACATTAGGAAAATTAATTAAAAATTCAACTTTTCCCCATATAATTCAGATAATTTTATAATGAATTATGAATGTTGCACTAATAATAATTAGCAAATATTATTTATTAGTAACTTTGTGGAGCTGTGCTAGGCAAACCAGATCATTGTTTATTATAAAAAGAGCATGTTGCTAGCTACAGTAAACATTATCCAATTCTTAAAAGAGGTTATCATTCATGTTTTGTAAGAGTTTAGAAATCAATTACAGTACAGATTATAACTGCTCTAGGTGTCAAGTATTCCAGTCACTTTGTAATGAGATAAATTTCACCTCCCTCTTTTATATTAATAATAGCACAACTCCATAAATTGTATTCAATATATGTCAGAAAAAAGAACCAAAAGAAAATACAATATAAACTTCCTCAGGTAAGTACCCAATCAAAATATCAGCTCTTTCATTAAAAATTTACAATATACTGTCTTTCAAAAACCATTCATTAACCTGGGTAATCTAATTTCAGTGGTGTGTATTAATCTGTCTTCTGCTATCCTTTACAACTCCCACTGCTTGACCGCTCTATTTGTTGTTTCTAAATTATCACATGAGAAACTGCAATATAGCCATTTCAATAGATAGACCCCAACATAAAACTAAACCAACTATTTCTTCCATCAACTGAAATACTTTAACTCAATATACTTTATAGAAATATAGCTTTATGAGGAGCAAAATACGCAATCAACTAAAGATTTTTAAAGGTAATGTTACATTTGTTCTATAAAAAGTAGTTGCCTACCAGATACTTCTGAAGAGGAGCAAGCTTGTGTTCAAAAATAAATTAAACAGTGATTAAATGACACTCATAAAAACGTTAGCATGAAGTCACCTATATACATTTTCCTAGAATATTATATACAGAAATAAAATGCTAATATGGAAACAATTATTTGACTGCACATATTCAAATGGGAAATTTTTTAATTAAATGGTAAAAACATAAAGTCAATACCTACTGTTTAGTGCTAAAATCCATACCGTGATAATTTTTCTTTTCTTTTTTTTTTTTTTTACGGGGTTTAGGAACCATTTTATTTGCAATTATACTGAACAAAACAAAACACAAAACTGCTGCGTTATAAACAAAGGAATGAATTTTTCCTTCTTGTACTTTTAAGAAAATAGTTTTCACTCTTGGAGGTTAGCCCCAATGAGGGCTGGAGTCTCCACAGCCCCAGAGGACGGCAGCCAACAGCCGAGCCACGGTTCA
>JAQZBX010089180.1:0-12676 GCA_029593785.1 Cabassous unicinctus
GGGAAATATTTTGAGACCAGAACCCCAAATGAGACACCTTATATATTATAATCCTGTCTTCTGTATGCCATAATTTCCTCCACATTTTATACTTTCCTGATACTGTGCAATATACTTGGAAATTTTTTCCAAATCCCTTAACAAGTTCACTTACTGTTTTCAGATTCTTATTTTTAAGTGAATTTTTCAATGGATGTTTTACTTATACAGTTGCAAATATTTTCATCTTCATTGATAGAAGTGACTTGGTTCCTTTTAAACTGCATGACCATGCCTGATTGCCATTTATATCTCCTTAATTTTTGTGCTTCCTAAAATTGCATGTGTAAGTTTAGCATGTTCATAGCTAAGGCTTATTGGAATATTGACCATATCCACATTGATGCTTTTTGGTGTAATATCTACCATCTCATTCTGTTGAAGCAGGTAACCTGCTTTGTAACAGCAGGTAGGCACTTTCTTCTTTAAACCTGAAATGGTGAGAGGAAGTTGTTTGAGTAGAAAATAAATAAAAGCAGGAGAGAGGAAGCCAAGAGCAGTGAACAGAAAGATGAAATTCAAAAAGTTTACCTCCAATCAACAAAGCAGAATGGAGCAGGAAAACAGTTATACCTGGAAGGGTAAACAGAAGATATTCATCCCACCATTTGTAGATTCATTTTTATATATCTGGTAAGGAAGTCTCAGCCATTGCTAATAAAACATTAGCTCCCTGCTTCTCTTTATTTCTTTTTCTTTCACTCTTTATTCTCCATATTCCTGAAATTGTATCTTGTGTGTGAGTGCATGGGAAATTTCATTTACTTCTCCTCTTTGCAATGTTCTATTCAATTTATCATGTGTATCTTCAAGCTCATTATCTTTTTTAATTGAGTATTTCCATTTTCAATAAATCTTTACTTTAAGCCATAAATCGCTTCCACTTTTTAAATCCCACTGATTCCTTTTTCAAATCTGCATAGCCAAATCCCATTTTCACTTTACTTGTGAATCTTTTTTAAATGTTTCAATGAATTTTATAACATGTGATACATAGTATTTTGGGTTCCAAGTACAATATTTCCACATTAGAACCTCGTACATATTGAGAAGTTTGTTTCTTTTTTTAACAGTTCTAAACAAAACCTTGGGGAAGCATTATCACATATAAAAAGAAATTCATTTTGATATGTTATAAAAAGTGGCAACAATATAAAATAATTTAATATCTCCAAGGAAGGTAAAATAAAAAATCAACTGAAGGATGTAATTATGATGAAACAACATTTCAAAAGTTCCATATTTTATCATTTTTTCTAACAATTAATGGATATATACCATTTTTTAACAAATCAATTTTATTGATACATATTAATAAAGCATAAATCCATCCAAAATGTAAAATCAATAATATTCAGTGTTATCACATATTTGTGCATTCATCACTTCAATCATTCTTAGAGCACTTTCATTATTCCAATAATAATAATAAACAATAAACAAGCAAACAAGCAAACAAAACTCATCACCTCTCAATCTCTCTTTTCTTCCCCTGCCATAGTTGCTATTCTTTTTCCTTCTCTCTAGTATATTTATATTTTGTAAAAAACAGTCATGTATATGTAATATCACCCTATTCATGTTTTACATGAGGTTTTATTATCTTATAGCTTTCTTTCTAGTGATATACGTGACCTTAGTCTCCCTTTCAACCACTACTAGCTACAAACACCATGATATGTTTTCACCATTTCTATTCATTTCCAAATATTGACAAACAACTTTTTTCCAATTCTGCTCAGATTAACCCTCAGATTTCCATTCTCTACCTCCTTCTATTTTCTGGTGATCTACATTCTAATTATTAACTCTGAGTTTACGCAATATATTTAGCTCATGATAGCACAATCATACAGTATTTGTTCTTTTGTATCTTGCTTGCTTTACTCAACATAATGTCCTCCATGTTCATCTAGGTTGTCATATGCTTCATGACTTCATTTCTTCTCACTCCTGCATAATATTCTATCATATGTATACACCACAATTTGTTTATCCTTTCATCAGTTGATGGACATGTGGTTGTTTCCAACTTTTGGCAATCATGAATAATGCTACTATGAACATTGGTGTGCAGATGTCTGTTCGTGCCTCTGCTCTCAGTACTTCTGTGTATGTACTTAGTAATGGTATTGCTGGGTCACATGGTGAGTCTATATTCAACCTTCTTAGGAACTGCCAAACCGTTCTCCACAGTGGCTGTACCATTCTACATTCTCATCAACAGTGAATAAGCATTCCTAACCCTCCAAATCCTCTCAAACATTTACAGTTTTCCGAATTTTTAATAACAGTCAGTCTAATAGGTATGAAATGATATCTTGTTGTAGTTTTGCTTTGCAGTTCCCTAATTGCTAGTGATGAACATTTTTTCATGTGTCACTTCACTATTTTTATTTCTTCTTTGGACAATTGTCTTTTCAAGTCTTTTGCCCATTTTGTAATAAGGTAGTTCATCTTATTATTATTGAGTTGTATGACCTCTTTGTATATCATGGATATTAAACCCTTATTGGATATGTGATTGCCAAATATTTTCTCCCAATGAGTCAGCTGCCTTTTCACCCTTTGGACAAAGTCCTTTGAGGTGCAAAATTGTTTAAGTTTGAGGAAGTTCCATTAATCTATTTTTTCTTTTTTTGTTCATGCTTTGGGTGTATCTTGAAGATATTTTCCTACATTTTCTTCTAGGAGTTTTATGATTGTCACTTTTATATTTAGGTCCTGGATCCATTTTTAGTTAATTTTTGTGTAAGATGTGAGATAGGGCTCTTCTTTATTTCTTTTGGATATGGTTATCCAGTTCTCCCAGCACCAATTGTTGAATAAAATTTTCTGGCCCAGCTGGGAGGGCTTGGCTGCCTTGTCAAAAATTACTTGACTGTAAATGTGAGGGTCTGTTTCTGAGTTCTCAAATCGGTTCCATTGGCCAGTGTGTCTGTCTTTAGGCCAGTACCACGTGGATATACACCATTTTAAAGTCAGTATATGGCTGAACTCAAGATCAAAGCTAAATATTGCCATGATATGAAGGGTTCCTTCAGATAGAGTTAAAATTAGCCCAAGTGTATCAAATTGTGTTTATAATGAACTAATTAATATTAAATATTCAAATATTTAATATCAAAGAATAGAAACAAAATGTTTTAACCCAAATCATATCTAGATGGCTTCTTTGTCAAATTCAGGTTAGGAAGAAAGTGACAAAATTTTCTTAAGTTTATATTTTTTCTTCATATTTTTATACTACTAATATTACAATGAAAGATTATGATTTTTGACTTATATAAATGAAAAAATTTCTCCTTCTTGATATGAGATTACAGATCTACTACAAGGAATCATCAAAAAATTAACTATTTCCAAATAGGACATTTTTCTTAATTACCCCTGCATTATATGTAACTAAATTATTGGAAAAAAATACAAACTTCAAGCATAATATCATGCAAGGATGTTATTTATCAAATATTTCTGAAAAAATTAGAATTATGATGTAGTCTGGTATACTTATTATGCTTTTAGCATTATTAACTGGTTAATTTATCGTAATTGTCTCAAAAATATTTTTATTCATTAGATTTTTAAAAATTCTTAGTAATTGCTATTGTAAATGCAGTTAAATAAATATTCAAAGCTTTGCTCTTGCAATAAACATATAAATATATGTTTATATATATATGTTAAATATAAATAAACATTTATATTTTTAAATTTGATAGAATTTCAGTATCTCATGAGTATGTGATGTTAAGTTACATCATGATCCTTATCTATATTAGAAAGTTATTAATCAGATACTAAGTCTAAATCACAATATCATGCATTACTGTTGTTACTATTCATTGAGGTTTTTGTGCTGATTATACCAGGTGGTAATCACAGTGAATCTATGATCATCCATCACACAAATGTTAGGGGTTTAAATAACATTGAAACAGAAAGATATTAACATTTGAAACCTTAGTAAAGGAGATGGAGCCAATGGGAGAATTATAGCTAAATAATGAATCCTAAATCACATTTTATCCCATCTTTAGTTAGAGAGATCATAGAGATTCCAAAATGGGGAGTCATAGTTGAAAAAGTAAGTGACATGAAGGGCTATATTAATTCCCATGTAATACACAGGAACAAAAAGCATCTAAGTGACTAAAAGAAGAAATTTTAACATTATTAGGTTATATACAGTAAACAACAAACTATATTCAATCATTAGTGAAATTTAGTTTGAAA
The DNA here is from genome assembly GCA_029593785.1 of Cabassous unicinctus. NCBI lineage: Eukaryota > Metazoa > Chordata > Mammalia > Cingulata > Chlamyphoridae > Cabassous > Cabassous unicinctus. The sequence continues at coordinate 4,276 of JAQZBX010089180.1, forward strand.
GTAGATGAGTAATTATATGTGTATATGTAATTACACATTTATATACAAAGAAAATGTGAACATTCAAAGTAAATTAGTGATTAAATAATTAATAAAAATTCTAACAATTTTAAGGCATTTCTACTATAGATTTAACCTTTCTAAATCATCGGTATGTGTAATTGATAATAGTGGTTAAAAACATTATATCTCATCTTTCAAAATCGAAGCCAAAAATTTCTAAGAATAAATGATTTGAAAATTATAAAATATTTAATCTAATAACAAAATGTATATCAATTTAAAATTTTCAATATTAAAGTATTTTAGTATAAAAATAGGTAAACCTCTTGTTTGCTGGAGCAAACAGAAGGTTTAAATCCTTGACGATTCTCCAGTTCATTCAAATCAATGTCTCTTAACCTGAAAAAAAAATGTGTTTGCTGAACATTTATACTTCTGTTAAGTTTATGAGTCAGGATGATATTTTAAAATCTTAAAGAATATATATACTCCAATACGTAGAGATCTGAATGAAGCTGCCAAGTTTGTTTGTAACACCATTTTTCCTCCTGTAGTTCCTAGGGCTAGAGTTTGGATGGGTGGTGGGAAAAGGTAATACTGGGAAGCCACATACGATACAATTTAAAATATGACAATTCCCTTTAGTAGTCAATGAGAATAGAGAACTACGAATAATATCTATTTCCAAATTTTGGTTAAGAATTGAATTGCACGGTTAAATACAGGAAAATTAAGCAACTATTTCTGCAATTAGAAGAAATTTTTTTTGAAAAAAACCTTCTCAATATTTCTTAAATTTTGAGACAATAAAAACATATGAGGGAGTGGATGTGGCTCAAATGGTTGAGCCCTGGCTTCCCGCATATGAGGTCCAGGGTTCAATCCCTGAACCAGTTTCTCAAACAAACAAACAAACAAACAAGACAGGCATGCAGTAAATGTAACACTTTATGCAGGCTCAGGAAAACCATGGGACCATGAATCTCCCAATAAGATGTTTCCCTCCTCTTTTTTCTCCAATGACATTCATGAGTACACCGTTGAAATAGGAGGAAATGTTTACTAATTGCTGTGCCAGTTATTTAGATTTATGTAATAGAATGAAGATTATCAATGAATCTTCACTAAAGATTTGTTACGATAAAAATACATAGTACACAGGATCAAGAAAACTTAATGCTACATTAGGCAGGTCTGGAATAACCAGGTACAACTTCCAGTGACTTCTCAATCACACAGGACAAACTTCCTCTCAGAAACACAAACTGAGATGCTTGGGAGATATTTGGTGTTAGACCAGCCACAGTCTCATTAGAAAAGGAGGCGTTTATGACTCTGTAGTCATTCAGCCAAAACCAGGAAGTGTGAAAGTGTGAGCAGTTTCAATAAATAGAAACTGTGATAGCCTAAAAAAAACCAGGTGCAAAACATCAATCTGCACATTTTTAATAATATAATAAATATATTAAATATATAATATATTTTATATTAAAATATATAAATTTATATATTAAATATATAAAATAATATATATATAAAATATGCATTTGTGTATGTGTATAGGAAGATATATGCAGATATATCTCATGGATATAGGATATTTGATACTGGATATATGTACATATATATAAAAGAACTCAGAATCTCTAATGTTTCAGACCCAAACAAGGCTTCATTACTGTTTAGTACACAGTATTTCATTCCATATTAGAGAAGGGTCAGCACATGTTTCCAGTTAACCATGTAAAAAACACTGTGTTGCAACTGACCAGCTTAGGTTAACCCTGTCCTTCCACAAATAATAAGAGGAAAATGCCTCTATTCTTGTAAATATAAGAATATTTTATTTGGTAAAAAGATTTCTGGTCATAACTTCTCCAAACTTGCCTTCCAGTCCTTGCTCTCAGGCTGTATATGATGGGATTAAGAGAAGAGACAAAACAAAACAGAAATCAAGTTGAATGAAATCATGGAGTAATATAGACCCTAAAATGGGTTTTTGGTAAACAATGGAAGCAGTTGGGAGGAAAAGTGCAACAATGGCCCTGTGTGGGAGGTAAGTGGAATAGGTTTCTGTCTGTCCTTCTTCAGAGGGAATCCTTCTGATAGTGGCAATGATGTAGCAGCATAAATCCATTACTACATGATAAAATGATAATGCATATATATATGCATTATAATTAAATGATAATGCATATATAGCAGCATAAATCCATTACTACACTAATGAGAAGACATTATCTTACTTCTCACGTAATGAGAGAAATCTTACTTCTCATATAATTCATATTAAATGGCTTAATAAAATGTTTCAAATTTTTATTAAAGAAATGTAACCACTGAGATTGGGGAAATATTGTAACACTTATGATGGGAAAGTAGTAATATCAATTCTAAATAAAGATTTTTTACAAATGGACAGGAAAACCATTATAAAACAACTCTATCAAATAGAAACATCATCAACATGCACAGGAATGTACAATTCACAAAGGATACAACCTTTCCAACTAAAAATTAAAATTCAGTGTAAACGAATATCAAAATTAAATAATAATGGGACTATTTAACCCTCTGACATTGGAAAAATTTGAAATAATCTGTCACTAATTGCTATCACAGCTATGGGGAAAAGAGCACTTGTTCACATTTTTCTTATGTTTATGAAATAATAGTATTTATTGTGTGTTTTGTTTTATTTCAACAATGCAAATACATATAATTCTAATGCCAGTAATCCCATTTCTGGTTATCTAACAGACTGAAGAAAAAGCCGCAGTATTTTCTGATGGATATGTGAGTGTGCTAATTACAGAGTCCTTCAAATAGCAAAGGGATGCCTAGAAAGTTTCCAGAGAATATGGACTTTTGTCTAAGGGGAGACCAGGGGGATGGTCAGAATTTGAGGGTCTTCCTAGGCAACTAGAAGAAATTTGGCTTTTAACAGTGGCTTAGGTTTAAATTCTCTTAGAAGTGGAAATGTTTTACACTGTCAGGTTCTATGTATATTTTGAAGTTGGAGCCACATGGATTTGCAAAAGAGGGTGGAGAGAAAGAGGGAAGCTGAGGGGGCCCCAAATGGTTCATGTCTGCAGTTGAGGCGAAGGATGGGTGATCCATTTGATATGGACATTATGCTTCTTTCACCCCTACAGCAAAGCCAAAAGTGAGGCAGCCTCTGGAGAATTACCTGCTGTGTGAAACCCACCCTCTCTAGGCTTCTCCACGTCCACCTGCTTTGAGGAGCTTATCAAAGCACAAAAGCTATAAATATCCATCTCCACAGAGCTCTGCATACTCACTTTTCTACTCTATTTCTTAATTATTCATGATTACTGACAATGCTTTTCATTGGCTTTTCTAAATTATGATCATAGATCATCAAGATCTCTGAGTCCTAATGCTTTCCCTGAATCCTCCCATCTCCCGGCATCTTCACAGCCTGCCTCAGCTGCAGAGGGCTCCCTTCACCAGAGCTTTATTTATGCCCTTATATGTCTCACTCTGGAGGCAGGGGAAGTGAATACATTGCTTTCCAACCCAAGCCCAAGGTCATTTTCCCTCCTTCTTCCCAAAGTAACCTGTTTTTGAAATTTGTTTTGAGAGGAAATACTGCCCACCTCCCCTTTTCACTAAGTCCTCTAGCCTTCCAGCCTTCTCTGTCCCAAGGTGATCAGGCCCAACTTCCAATGGCTTCCTGTTGTCTCAACTTAGGTAGAATGATAGAAAATCAAGCCTGTGTCTCTGGTTCTCTGCAAGCATAAGATCTTTGAAGTAATGACATATGTCCAAACTTTAAATATATAACTTTAAGTTAAATATTATACCTTTTGTATTCTTCTTATTATACTTAAGTTTCAATTTTATCACTTTATCAATATTTTATGCTAAAATGTTATGCCTTGGCATATACAATTTTTAAGACCATGACTATAACAACTGTTGGTATGAATATGAAGCCAGATCAGATATCTTCCCAAAGTGTTAGAGTATTGAAGTCATCAAACTCCAGTCTCAACCATTTTCAGTTAATATCTGATAGCACGCTTTGGTCTTTTGACCAAAACACACACACACACACACACACACACACACACACACATGTTTTCTTCAAAAGACTACAATGAACATGTGTTCAGAACTTAGAAGTGAAAATATTTGGAATAAGTTTTGTGTGCCCAAGGACAAAAGGGAATTTTTATTTTTACCTTTACCATTTTTGATGAATAATGAAAGCAGAATGGCCTATTTTAATTTAATCATTTGTTAATCACAATTCTGCATGATAAATGAACATGCATAGGTAAAAATTGTTTTAGAACAATAATATACTTTATATTCCCTCCCCCAAATGTCATACTTCAGATTTTTGTTCTATTTTTTTTTTTAATTTCTGGCTTATTTTTAATGTCACACATTCTTTGTTGTAAACTCGCTGGTAAAGAAGTGCTTCTTTTATTGTCTCTTTTCTCTTTTCTTTTTGTATTTCCAAACACAGACTTAGGGAGACAACTATGTGTAAAATTTTTCCTTTAACTGCATGGGACAAATGTGCAATGTCAATTGTGTAAAGAATGTAGAGATTTGGAATTTAAGAAATAAAAGAATCCTCTCCTTTCAGACCATGCATTTTCTGTGGAAAGGTGGGGAATGATTTCTTCTGGGTGTGGGCATTGCCCAGAAGCCCAGGTGGGTGATGATACAAGAGGTTTCCATCGAGCCTCAGCACAGCAAATGGTGACCATGGCCAGAGGAATTCCCCTGGTATCAGATGGTGCCCTGCTGCTTCGATTGTCTAAGGCTGTGCTTGATGCTCAAAAGTTCCCCAGGTTCATTTATTTTTTGTTTGTTGTGTGAGAATCATGCCTGGCAAACATGAGTTAATATTGCAAAGAGGCTTCCACAAAAATCTGCACAAGTATATTTAGTATAAAGGCAAAATATTCTCAATGAATATTAATTGACTAAGAATCACCAGCAAATTTGATTGCCTATTGCAAGCACGGCATTACTGATGTAATCCTTGCAACAACCCTGTGAATGCCTCTTTTAAAAGATTAAAGATGGTAGGTATTTTCACTTTATTTACCATAGTAAAATTACAAACTGAACAATAGGAGACAATCCATACAAATTTGAATATCATACTGAGTCTTGAAATTCTATGCTTAGGAAATTGTTTAAAAGAGAGAATTAAAATAGGGAAGTAAATGGTTTAGGCTAATGCCAACTCCTCACTTGGTTAGTGATATGCTCTATATGATATGAGATTATTCAAAATTAAACTTACTATGTCGTCACTTTTTGTTAAAAAAGATGGATGTCTATAATTCATTGTAATAAGAAGAATTACATTGAAAAATGTTTTTCAGAATTCAGGAAAATACTTCCTGCTTTTCTTTAAGATTTCTGAAAAAAAAACCCAGCATTTTATAAATCTCAATATACATATACACATCTTTGTGTATAAAATTAAAAAGAAGTACAAGAATGTGAATTGAATATAAAGGATTAATAGCATCATCAATTTTAATTAATTAAAAATCAGGGAGAAACAAGTTGACAGATTTAAATAAATACATAATTCTTCAAAATTCAGTTAAGTAAAAAGAACAAAACATCAATTAAAGGGACAACTAGAGATGGGTCATATTTACATGAAGTAGATATTAATATCTAAACCATTTAATACACATTAATTTTAGCCCTAAATTTTATGATATACATATAATGTAACAAAATATATGAATACTTGATTTAGACTACAGAAAATTAAAGGATAAATGAACATGTTCTTTGCATGATGAAAACATAGTAAATTACAACCATCCCTATGTTTTATCCCTATGTGAAAAATTCTTCATGAATTTGGAATCTAATTAACAGAATCTAAATTGACTAGATCCTTGTGAAAATTCTGTATATATTAATTTTTAATATATGTTATGCACCTAATATATATTAAAAAGTATGAAATATTCTGGTAGAATAATTTCACAATATTATACAATCAGTAAATGAAAACCTTGTAGTTTATAGTATAAATGTTTGAGGATAGTAAACATTTACATACATTTGTATGTTTATTTCAAAAACTATTTAATATAACACAACAATAAAACATGTATGTAATAGCAGATAAATGATTGAGGAAATTATAAGATATGCAGTAAGTGTCAATTATAAGCCATTAAAACAAATTTTGATGACTGAAAAACCTTAAATATAGTCAAAATAGAGTAAAAATATGAGCAATTTCATTTAGAAAGTACATATATGATTTTTAAATTTTATACTTATAAATATCTTTAATTTTTGTATATAATATATCAAAGAAGTATCAAAGAAGGATAAAAATAAAGTATCACCCAAATAATTATTCATTTCATTATGACCTTTTAATCATAGTTCATCTATTCCCTTAGGTTCTGATAACTTTCTCTGGCAAAATTTATTTAACATTCATTTTCTTTTTCTCCATTCAAAAAAATTCCTAAATGAAAAATATATAAGAGGAAAGATTGTGTCATAAGTAGAATGAGCTGAGCAAGATCTCCACATTTAATTTTGAAGCAACTTATATACCACAGAGACCTATAAATATGACATCCAATACAGGGAATAAATAAAAATGTGTCAAAAGATTCCACAAAGTTTTAGTCGTTTGAATTGGTGAAATAATATGAGAATAGAAGTATGGAGTATTTTTTTATTTATTAGCTTTGTTTTCTTTTTGGTAGAACTTTGTAATGTGCAGTAGTGCTTTCTAAGCAAACATATTTCTTTACAAAAATAGCTAGAAATCAACTTGTGAGTGCCAGTCAAGAAATAGTTTAGAAAAAGTTTCCTTAACTATAGGAATTCCACAGCTTTAATAATAAAAGATATTAAGTAAGCTTTCTGCTGAATGAAAATTTCTAATGATGAATTGCTTCTTTATTTTTTTCATTTAAACTTTTACTTGTAAATTTTGGAGGAAAACTGCATAAATTATAGGTGTGTATTTGTAAAATATATCTGCCATTTAAAGAAAAGAAGGATATCTGTTACTTTTTAAAATCTTTTCTTAAATTTTATTTTTAAACAAGTTTTAAATTACATAAATATTTCAAAAATATAGGGGATTTCCATATACTCCACTCCCTTCCCCTCCTGCACTTTTCCCACATTAACAACATCCTTTATTAGTGTGGTACATTGGTTATGATTGATGAACATATATTGAAGCATTGCTACTAACCATGGTTTATAGTTTACATTATGGTTTACACTTTGCACCACACAATTTTATAGGTTTTGACATAATGTATAATGGCTTGTAACCATCATTGCAATGTCAAGCAGAACAATTCCAGTGTCCCAAAGTGCCCCATGTTACATATATTCTTCCCTCTCCCTCCCCTCAGAACCTCTGGTGACAGCTGTCTTTTTATCATTATTTCAAGTTCTTTCATTACTAGAATTATAATAAGTCTACTTTAGTCTGTAGTTACATTCCCACCTTATGTTTGTATATTCCACAATCTTGAGGATTTTAGGATGGTAATGCCCACTCTATTTCTGATTGAGAGGGGGTTTAGATCCCATGGGGCAGATGGATGGAACTATCTTGCTTGCAGTTGTAGATACTCTTTGGTTTTGGGATGGGCATTGTCCATTCTCAGCCTTTTGATAGTTGTTATGGGTGAGTCCAGTAAACTGGAGAGTAGGTGTTGGCTGCAGCTCTGCTGAGATTCAGGACTCAACCGACATGTGAACAGCAAGAAGATTTGAGTCTCTGGGGCACATATTTAATGTGTAAAGTACTAATTATAGGCTCAAATAAAAGGGGCACAACAGTCATGTGTAGGAAAAGTATGAATGAGTGTAACTCTGATACATTGGGGGATAGTTTATCAGATATTCCAAGGTAAGGACCACTGACAGGGTTCTAAATTCCAGAGATTGTCTGCCCTGCCTGTAGTGTCTAGTTATCTCTACCTGTTACTTTCTGATGAGCTTTCCCTTTGTCAACGTGTGTACAGCCAACTTCATGGGCTTGTTTCTTAGGCTATATATGATGGGATTCAGGGTCGGGGGTACCATAGTGTAGAAGATAGAAATTACAGGGTCAGAAATAGAAGGGGACCTGGAAGATGGTTTTAGATAACCAATGCAGCCAGTAGAGAGAAATAGTGCAACAACCCCCAGGTGTGGAAAGCAAGTGGAATAGGCTTTTGACTGGCCTTCTGTTGATGGAATCTTCTTGACAGTGGAGAAGATGTAGATATAGGAAACGGTGATGAAAATAAAACATAAGCAATCTAAAACCACACCAATAAGGATGGGCACAATTTCTCTTATTAAATTTTCTGAACAAGAAATAGCTAATAACTGGGGTATGTCACAGAAGAACTGA
>JAQZBX010089181.1:0-12662 GCA_029593785.1 Cabassous unicinctus
ACCAAGGGATTATTACCAAGCGCCAACTAGCAGTGCATCTGGAAAAAGACCTTGACCAAAAGGGGTGAAATATTAAGTACAAATGAGTTTTTATGGCTAAGAGATTTCAAAGTGAGTCCGGAGGTCATTCCAGAAGTTACCCTTGTGCGCATCTCAGCAGGATCTCGTTGACTGCCACATAAACAGTGCCTCAAACATTTCCTGAAGGCACTAGAGACATCCAGACACTCAAAGCAGGGCAGACAAGCTCAGGAATTCAATACCCTTTCAATGGGTCTTACTCTGGAATTTATTCTCCCCAGTGTAACAGAGTTGGACTCATTTATAGTTTTCCTACATATGGCTCTTCTGCCCCTTTTATTTGAACCTATAATTAGCACTATACTTGTTAAATATATGTCCCAGAGTCTTAAATCTTTGGTCCATTCATGTGCCAGTTGGGCCCTGAATCTCAGCAGAGTTGCAACACCTACTTTCCACTTCACTGGACTCACCCAGGACAACTATCAAGGAGATGATGATGGACAATGCCCATTCCAAGGAACAGAGTGTCTGCATCTGCAAGCAAGATAGTTCCATCCATCTGCCCCATGGGACCTAAGCTCCCTCTCAACCAGAAACAGGGTGGGCATCACCATCCCCAAATCTTCAAGACTGGAGAATGAAAACTGGACTAAAGTAGACTTATTATTAATCTATTATAGATTTATTATTATTTTAGCAATAGGAGAACTTTTAACATTGGTATAAAGGCCGTCAGAGGTACTGAGGGGATGAGATGGAAGAATGGGTGTAGTGTGGGGGGCATTTTCAGGACACTGGAATTTTCCTGCATGACATGGCAATGACGGATATAGGTCATTATATATTTTATTGTAGCTTACAAGACTGTGTGGGATGGAGTATAAACTTTAATGTAAACTATAGTCCGTGGTTAGTAGCAATGCTTCAATGTGTGTTCATCAATTGTAGCAAGCATACCACACTAATGAAGGATGTTGTTGGTGTGGGGAAGTGTGGGGAGGGGGCATATGGGAATCCTCCATATTTTTTGTGTAACATTTATGTAATCTAGAGCTTCTTTAAAAGTAAAATATAAAAAATAAATAAAATAAAATAAAATAAATCATAGAAGACCAAAATAAATGGAAGGACATGCATGGATTGGAAGACTAAATGTTGTTAAAGTGTTAATTCTACACAGAGTGATTTACAGATTCAACATAATACTAAACAAAATTCTAATAACCTTCTTTACAGAAATGAAAAAGCCAATCATGAAATTTATGTGGAAGGGTAGGGGATCCTGAAAAGCCAAAGCTTGAAAAAGAAGAGTGAATTTGGAAGACTAACGCTTCTCAATCTTAAGACTTTTTACAAAGCTACAGTAATCAAAACAGCATAGCACTGGCCCAAGGACAGACATATAGACCAATGGAATCGAATTGAGAGCTCAGAAATCAACCCTCACATCTATAGCCAACTGATTTTTTACAGGGGGGCAAATATCACTCAATTGGGAAAGCACCATCAAAAAATGGTGCTGGGATACCAATCAAAATCCCAACAGTTTACTTTACGGAATTAGAGAAGGCAATTACCAAATTCATCTGGAAGGGTAAGTGCACCCGAATAGCCAAAAGCATTTTAAAAAAGAAAAACAAAGTGGGAAGAATTTCACTGCCTGGCCTTGAAACATATTACAAAGTTGCAGTGGTCAAAACAGCATGGTATTGGCACCAAGATAGACACATTGATCAGTGGAGTAGAATTGAGAACCCAGAAATAAACCCTCACTTATACAGTCAACTGGTTTTTGACAAATCTACCAAGTCCATGCTAACGAGAAAAAAACAGTCTCTTCAACAAATGGTATTGGGAGAACTGGATATCTACAACCAAAAGAATGAAAGAGGGAAGCGGGTGTGGCTCAATCGATAGAGCTCCCGTTTACCATATGGGAGGCCCCGGGTTCGCTTCCCAGGGCCTCCTTGTGAGGGCAGGCCGGCCCGCGCGGCACGGTGGGCTGATGCAGCAAGACCTCGCAGCAAGGGGGAGATAAGCAGACACAGAAAAAACACACAGCAAATGGACACAGCAAACACAAGCAGCAAGGGGGGGATAAATAAATAAATAAATAAATCTTAAAAAAAAAAACCAACAAAAGAATGAAAGAGGACCCCTATCTCATCCCCTATAAAAGAATCAATTCAAAATAGATCAAAGATCTAAACATAAAAGGCAGGACCATAAAGCTACTAGAAGAAAATGTAGGGAAACATCTTCAAGACCTTGTAGTAGGTGGTGGTTTCTTGGACCTTACACCCAAAGCACGTGCAACAAAAGAAAAAAATAGGTAAATGGGACCTCCTCAAAATTAAACACTTTTGCACCTCACAGGACTAATAAATTAATTTCTTCCTCCAATTATTCATTACTAGCATATAGAAACACTATTGATTTTTGGGTGTTGATCTTGTATGCCACCACTTTGCTGAATTAATTTATTAGTTCTAGGAGCTTTGTTGTGAATTTTTCAAGATTTACTTGAGTGTCAGGAGCTAACAAAACCAAGCAAATCTAAGAAAAATTGCCTTTCACCATTTTTGCAAATTGGCTTTGTGTTGGCTGGAGCTCTTCATCAGAGCTCAGTCCTCCTATCAGAAAAGTCTGCCCAAGGTAAATGCAAAGTACAGGGTCTCCTTGTATTTTTTTTGGCCCCTTTCTCTTTTTCTTCTCCTCTGGGAGTCCCATTGTTTCGGAAGTCTTATAGGCTATTTTCATTTTTCAGATTTCTTTTTTCTTTCTGGTCCACATCCTGACTCATTTCTCTTGTCTTCGAGTTCACTGATTCTTTCTTCTGCCAGCTCCAATCTGCTCTTGAAACCCTCCTGGGAATTTTTCATTTCGGTTATTGTGGTTGTCAATTTCAGTAATTCTGTTTGGTTCTGTTTTAAAATTTCAATCTCTTTATTGATATTTTTATATTGTTCATTCATTGTTTTCTTGATATCCTTTAGTTCTTTCTCTGTATTTTCCCTCAGCTCCTTATGGATATTGAAGATCATTTTTCAAAAAGTTTTTGTCTGGTATGTCCACAGTCTAGTCTTCTTTGTGATGTTTTCTGGATTTTTACCCTCTTCCTTCAAATGAGCCATCATTTCCTGTTTCTTTATCTTGTAATCTTTTGTTGCACACTGTACATTTTAGTATTTTAAAATGTTAACTCTGAAATTATTCTCTGAGTTGTCTGTTTCTTGAGTTTGTATGCAGCTAGTGACAGGATAGAGATTTTCTTGAGTGTCAGGAGCTAACAAAACCAAGCAAATCTAAGCAAAAATCCCCTTTCACCATTTTTGCAAATTGGCTTTGTGTTGGCTGGAGCTCTTCATCAGAGCTCAGCCCTCCTATCAGAAAGGTCTGCCCAAGGTAAATGCAAAGTACAGGGTCTCCTTGTTTTTTCTGGGTCTGTGTCTTGTCCTCGGCTTGTGCTTGCTATTGGTTTTAGGAGTTCCCTTGTTTAGAGGAGTTTGAATTCCTCCTTTCCTTCCCAGGAAAAAGATCTTCTCCCTCTCTCAGGTCTTCCATTGCAGGCCTTAAAGCAGGTAAGCTTTTGTCCCAGGCTGTCTGCCTCAGTTGTTTCTTCCCTTGCTTTTATTGTCTCAAGCTGCTTTTGCCTGGAAGGCAAATTCTGGAAGAAGGCACAGGAGGGAGAGGAGTTTCCCAAGTCAGGCTTTCCCAGCCAGAACAAGGTTAGTGATTCACAAAGGGAGTGCTGGCTACTTCCAAACTGCCCTGAGGAGGACATGAGGGAGGGGCCAGGAAGGGTGTCAGGAATTTCTTTCATGGTTTTCCAAAGCTGTGCTTTCTTGCCTTGGCCCCTGCTCAGCAAATGCATCCCTTCAACTCTCCCCTGCAGCTCTGAGCAAGTGCACTGTCTTTAAGTCTTCTCCACTGCCTTTGTCTGGGGTGGGTTGAAACAATGGCCTCTCAAAGCTGGGTTCCCAGTGATCTGAAGTAGCTAATCAAAAGTAATAATCAGTGATTTGTCTGCACCACACTCCCCCCTCCCCGTATCTTGGGGAACTGAATTTTTATGTCCCTTTTTGGCACCACTAAGCTATGTCAGGGGCCAGACCCCACGGCCGCCTGTCCTGAGAGTGGGGAATGGGCAGTGGTAACCACCACTTGGAGAGAGCAATTTACTGGTATTTACCATAATTTACCAGCCTCTTCTTCCTGTTCTTCCTTGGATGTTGTACAGTGTTCTGCTGGACTCTGGACTTTTGAAAGAATTGATTCGGACAGATCCTGCCTGTTTAATAGTTGTCCTGATGGAGGGACTGATTCCTGGAGCTTCCTACTCTGCCATCTTCCCAAACTCCCCCCTTGGCAGGTGTTGTATTTTGCCTCTTGATTGTCTTTGTTTCAGTCAGCCCAAAGGGGTGCTGATGCAAAATACCAGAAATCTGTTGGTCTTTATAAAGGGTATTTATTTGGGGTAGAAGTCCACAGTTACCAGGCTATAAAATATAAGTTACTTCCCTCACCAATGTCTATTGCCCATGTTGGAGCAAGATGGCTGCTGATGTCCGCGAGGGTTCAGGCTTCCTGAGTTCCTCTCTTCCTGGGGCTTGCTTGTCTCTGGGCTCAGCTCCTCTGCTATCTCCAAAAGGTCAGCTGTAGACTCTCCAGTGAATGGCTCATCTCTATCCCGGGGCCTTCTCTCCTTCCTTATGACCAAGCTCCTCCATCTGCTGGCCTCCCTGGGCTCCAGCATCCAAACTCGAACATCAGAACTCGAACTCAAAACTACTTCAACTCTGTCCTTTGCCATGCCTTTTATATTTGATTCCCCACCCACCAAGGGGTGGGGCTCAACGTCCTGCTGACGTGGCCCAGTCAATGCCCTAATCATAACTTAATCATGCCCAGATTAACAGACCAGTTTACAAGCATAATCCAATATCAATTTTTGGAATTCATAACTATATCAAACTGCCAAACTGCTACAGTCCTGTTTATTAAGTTTTATCCATTGAAAGGCTTTGCAGTCAACCAACTGGTGGTCATTCACATCTCTAAAAGTTTACACTAAGTGACATTATTTAAATTGTGATTAAATTATCACAATTTAAGTGACATTAAATTTCAGCTACAAAATTTTGCAGTGTTCAAAGCTCATGTCTTGGGTAGTGTATTAGTCAGCCAAAGGGGTGCTAATGTGAAATACCAAAAATGGGTTGGTCTTTATAAAGGGTATTTATTTGGGGTAGAAGTCCACAGATACCAGGCCATAAAGCGTTATGTTTCTTCTCTCACCACAGTCCATTGCCATGTTGTTAGAGCAAGACAGCTGCCGGTGTTTGCCAGGGTTCAGGCTTCTGGGGTTCCTCTCTTCCCGGGGCTGTGGTTCTTTCCGGGCTTAGCTCCTGTTTCCTCCACAAGGTCAGCTGTAGACGATCAGAAGAATGGCTTGCTTCTCTTCTCCTGGGGCCTTCTTTCCAACATCAAAACTGCTTCTCAAAAGACTGCTTCTTCTGTCCTTTGCCATGCCTTTTATATTCGATTCCCCACCCACCAAGGGGTGGGGCTAAATGCCCTACTGACGTGGCCCAGTCAACGCCCTAATCATAATTTAATCATGCCCAGATTAACAGATCAGATTGCAAGCATGATCCAATTATATTTTTGGAATTCATAATTACATCAAATTCCCCAACGGTTACAGGTAGCGTCTTAAAATGTTTTACACACACATGATGGTGTTTAGCAGCCCGAGCAGGTCCATCTACCCATCAGATCCACAGTGATGCATGCCATCAGGCTTAGCTTTTTGCTGGATAGCTGGCACTTAAAAAAAGAAAAAATGTTCCCTTAACCCAAATTCTCTCCACAGTCACTGACTCATTATTCTTGACAGTTGGACACAGTTGATAAAGCCAGGGAAGACCTACCAGCTAACACCCTGATTGTCTGTGGGCATTTGAGCCCATAAGCTCCATCTGTGAGTGGCAGATCTTAGCAGCTCTGTGGAAGTAATGGCCCATTTCTTAAACAGCCAATTTGAGCTGAAAATGAAATATGAAAAATCAAGGCCTGAATTTTGAGCCATGTGGAATCCCCAGAGTTGTGTGTATTGATGACGTAGTTGCTGGTGAATTACATCCACGGAGAGATTGTTCTGTTGTATTAGATGAATCCATATGGCCCGGAGATCGCAGAGGGCAGAAATCTGCTAGATTTAGACACACCAAGTTTGACGATAGAATTATGAAGCAAATCCAACTGGAGGCTCTGAAGTTTAATTTGCTCTGAGCGGAAGCCGTCAAAATCTTTGTGTCCACATTCAGTTTTATTGAAACAAAGCAACTTGTACAATTTAACATCAAACTGAGCATCATTTTCACTTTCCCGTGAGTGAACAAGAAAAACAATGAGCTTTTCATAATGAAAAAATTTAATTCTCCACAAAATAGAGAATAGTACAATGAACCCCTGTGGACCCATCACCTAGCTGAAATAATGATCATTATTTTACCAATCTGCTTTCATCTCATACCCTGTTCCCCTCTTTTTCTTGGCTGGAGTGTTTTAAAGTAGATACGTCATAAAAGGAAAATTGAAAAAGAAAATGGGACAAAAAATACACTAGGGAGGGTCATTTCCAAATAAGAGCCTTTAAATACTTTAAGTTGTTCTCCGTCAGGTGGCAGGGCTCCAGCCACAATTAGGAGAGGATTTTATTTTTAAATCAATGGCTTCAGCTGCAAAGGATGTCATCACATGTCACCCAGGGGAGAAGCTGTGTGGCCAAAATGCCCAGTCGGCCCTCCCAGACCCCTCAAACCCACCCTTTGTAGGCATCTGATTCCACTTAAAATTTTTTCTTGTATTTGTTTTTTGTTTTACACAAGAGACAGTAGATGCACATGCGTTGGTGAATGCTTGTAGTCCACCCTCACATGGATACGTGGGCAGAGAAAAAGAAGGCTGGAGTTTTGCCTGCTTGGTACCACACAGGGGCCTGGTGGCCTCCAGCAGTCAGCAGGGTAGGGGAATGGGCATCCCCCTTCCTAAATAAGTTGTGAACCAGGGTGTAAAGAGGGTTTGAGGAAAAGAGGCCTCAGAGACTTTGTCACTCAACGTAAGAGGAAAGAACAGACCACTCCTTGCTTCCAGAGCCCAGGCAAAAGGAAGGTTGGACTCCAGCAATGTCTTATTCATCTTGCTTGTTCTCTTCTCCTTCCTCATCATGGTCATCTTCTTTGCCTTCATCTTCCCCTCCTCCTTCTCCCATGACCCCCAAGCTCTCTTGACCAACGCTGCCTCTGCCATGGCCACCTCCTTCTCTTCTTTTCATTCTTCTCCTCCCTCTTCCCCTCCTCTTCTTCTAGTTCTGGTTGTTACTGCTGTGTAACAAATTGTCCCCAAATGTGGCAGCTTAAAATAGCTATTATTTTGTGGGTCAGGAATTTGGACGGGGCTCGCCTGGGCAGCTCTCGCTTGGGGTCTCCCCTGCGGTTGAGGGTGACACTGTTGTAGAAGGCACGAGTGGGCCTGGCTCTGGGGTGGCTCACTACCATGGCAGGTAGTTGGCACTGATTGGCTGTCACTGCCCCACGTGGCCTCTGGCAGCGTGGTGGTCTCTGGGTGGGTGGTTTCTTGCAGAGTAGATGGCTTCCTCCAGCGTGAGCATTCCGACAAAGGCAGGTGGAAGTTGCACTGCTTTTTCTGTCTAAACCTTGGAAGTCACAGTCACTTTGCCCACACTGTTGATCCAATAGTCACAATCCTGCCGAGATTCACAATCCTAGGGCTCACTTCCTGTTGGGGGAGTGGCAAGGTCATGTCGAGGAAGGTCATGGGCGATGGGAGATGTTGTGGCCAGCTTTGGGAACCACAGCCTGCCACACCTCCTTGCCAGGAGCCAAGCAGCCCTTCAGAGGGCTTGACTAGGAGCTATCCTTGGCCTCTCTTAATTCATCAGCACCTGCTGCTCATCGGTCAGGTCACAGAGTTTCTGCTTTGCTGCCTCTTTGTGCTGCCCCTTCCTGGTGGCTCACACCTGCCCAGCTGTTTTGCCAAGATCCTCCCAGATTTCCACTGATTCCAGTTGACTTTGAGGAAGTCTCACCATTCTTAGACAAAATGCTGTGGAGAGGACTCCATTTTCAAGTCGGGGCTTTCATCCAAATAAAACTCTATGCGATGTGGACATAGTCTGCAGAAGGTATAGTGTAGTACAAAGAGCTGGTATCAGAACCGACTCATACAAGGCCATTTATGTAAACAGAAACTCAGGGCGTATGTGTGTGTGTGTCTAAGACTCTAGGAAATGGTCAAGGAGATACACACCAAGCTATTAACAGTGTTTTACTACAGAGAGGAGAATGACATGGAAGCAGGGGAGGCTTTAACTTTCTACCCCATGTACTTTAGGATTACTTGATATTTTGTAAGTATGAATTCATATGTTAATTTTATTTATTTATTTTCATTAAAAAAAATGAGTTGATGCCAAATCCCGAATTTGTTGAAAATCCTAGAGGGAAATAGCACAGGTACTAGGGTTATATAGAGCTTGCTCCAACATTGACAATGCTAAAAAATTACATGCTTTGGCAGAAACGATGAAGCCGTTTATTATATATTCAATCTGGAAACAAAGCTCAGGTTTAGAACATTAGCTTGGACACAGAAATGTTTGCGTCAACGTCTCCATCTCCATTAGCAATATATTTTGCTGATCTTCAGTCTACATTTAGGGTGCTATTTTAAATCAGATGGAAATGGTGAACAGAAATCACACCAGATAGCATAAGCAGCTACGGAAAAAGAAATCTACTTAGTAACTTGTTGGGGATGGACTCACGCCCCTATAAAGAGATATGTGCAAGGCCTAAGCCCGGGTCCTGTGGGCGGAAATCCCTTTGTAAGTAGAACTTTTGAAGATGTTTTTAAGTTAAGGTGAGGCCAAACTGAACGAGGGAGGACCTTAATCCAATGAGACAGGAATCTGTGTAAATAAAGGAAATTGTTCACGGAAGGAGAGGAGGAGACAGAAAAAGACAGATCTCCACGTGGCGGAGGCAGAGACTGAGCCACCAGCAGAAGGCTGCGGGCTCCAGAAGAGAGCACGAGCCTGCTGGTAGCTGGATGCTGGCCTTCTAGCCTCTAAACCGTGAGCCAATGCCTTGCTGCTGTTCAAGCCAACCAGGGTGGGGATTTGTCACGTTTGCATTTTATTCCTCGGAAAAAATGGGCTCGGAGCAGGAGAGGGACACATCTGATTCACGTTTTTGGAAGGATCAATCTCATAATTACTACATGTTGACAGAAAGGTGGCGCCGAGGAAACCCTCCCGCGAGCCGCTGGGACTGCAAGTTGATGCAAACACTTGGGACTGGGTGCTAGAGTTGGACCTGCCCGTACCCTGTGCACCTCGCTTCTGGGTGTATATTCTAGAGAAATGTGTGCACATGTGCAAAGGGGTGTTCATGAAAGCACTGTTCAGAGTGGCCCCAGGAGGAACCTGACCCAACTGTCCATTAGCAGAAGAGTGGACAAGTGGGGAGTATTCTTATGTGGAGTGAAAGCAAGCAAACCACTGCTACACACAACACCAAGGAGGAGACTTACAAACACAATGATGCACAAAAGAAGGAAGATACAAAAGATTGTCTGCAGTACACAATATGAATCAAGTATTTAAACTTTACACACTATAATATGTAAGAATGCATGCATAGATGGCATAGATGTTAAAATTATAAAGAAAAGTGAGGAAAAGGTTGCGTAGGGTATGATTGAGGAGGAACATATGATGGCGAGGAACTGAAAAAAAAAAAAGAGATGGGCAGGAGAAAAGGCTGTTCCTCCTTTACAAAGGACACTGTCGTGCCTGTGTGAGAAGTCTGGAGCAGTGGCAGCCATCTGGCGACCAGGAGGAGAGATGCTGTCAGTGTCACACCGCAGCCAATTGAGTGTAGCAGAAGGAAAAGATGGAAAGTGCCTGGGTCCCCAGTTACATCATTAGGCCACTGAAATAATCCAGGACACACCCTACATCTGAACTTTTTGGTTTGGGAAACAGCAAACCCTTCATTGTCTAAGACCTTCTGAGATGGATATTCTGCTACCTAAAGCAATACAACATTAAAGTAGTAGGTTTGGGGAAGACTGGAAGGGACCTCAGTCCAGCTCCATCCTCCACAATTTGTCCCTGATTAATTCCAAAGTAGTCATGTCACCTGCCCAGCCCCACAAGGGAGGTCCAAGCCGTGCCCTGCCTCCTCTTTCAGGACGAGCCTGCTCTGGCAAAATCAAGGCCTTGGGTTTATGTTCCATTCTGCAATGCTCTGAAACATTTTTTATAACTCACAAGGATTTTTTTTTTTTAAGATTAATTTAATATTTATTTCTCTCTGTCCCCCTTGTTGTTTGTGCTCGCTGTCTGCTCTCTGTGTCCGTTTGCTGTGTGCTCATCTTCTTTTTAGGAGGCACTGGGAACCGAACCTGGAACCTCCCATGTGGGAGGGAGGCACCCACTAGCTTGAGCCACCTCCACTCCCCGCTTGTTGTGTCTCTCATTGTGTCTCTTCATTGCATCATTTTGTTGCATCAGCTCACTGTGCCAGCTCGCTGTCTTGCTTGTCTTCTTTAGGAGGCACCGGGAACTGAACCTGGGACCTCCCATGTGGTAGGCGGGTGCCCAACTGCGTGAGCCACATCTGCTTCCCACAAGGATCTTAATTTTAAAAAAGTTTATTAAATTAGAGGCAAAATTCCCAGCTAATCCTAAAAAAATGTTCTGATGAAACATAAAGTCTCAGACTCTGCCCATGGGCCCTGCCCAGGTCGCGTGCTTCCTGTGCCTCAGTGGTCCTGAGAGATGACACTGGGCTCTGCTGCACATAGGGAGGGACTTCTCTGCAAGGACCGGCTGAGCATGACAATGGGGGCGGTGAACCGGCAGGGGGTGAACTAGTTGGCCCGACCCCGTTTGCCCACCAGGGCGGCTGCATGGAACAAGGGAGCCGTTTCATGCAAACAGCAGCACTGAAGCAACCAGCAGGGCAGACAGCAACTTGCGGGAAGCAGAAATTAGCCGGGACAGAACTCACTGCCCCCTCTGCCTTCACAGCGGTGACCCCGGGACAACATGGAGGACTTTGTATTTGGGGGATTGAGAGAAAGGGAAAGGAAAACGAGCATCTATCGTGGGTCTCCGTGTACCACGCACTGCGCCAGCTACGGGGCAGATGCGATGGCCTTTGCCCCTGACGACAGACCTGTGTGACTTAAAGAGAGGAAGACTGAAGCACAGAGAGGTTAAGAGACTTGCCCATGATCACACAGCTCGTTCTCCATGGGTTTGGATACAAACCTCTAACCATCGGATTCCACAGACTGGTGTTTTTTTCTTTGTAAGTTCAGGGCTACTCCTTATTTAAACAAAACTGAAAACACAAAACCTCTGAAATAGAGAAGCAGAGGAAGAAATCCGTATCTGAATACTAAAGGGAAAAAACCCCACACAGTCAGGGGATGGGGCCAAGAGGAAGTGGCCACCCCCAAGTGTTAGTTCAGGAATCTGGAGCCCCCTTCACCCCTGAATCTGCCATCGGGACCTTCACTCCTGGGACTGTGGCCAAGTCCAGTGCAGTGTACTGGACTCGTCTCTAGTCCCAGGCAGTCCAGAGGGTCTGAGCTGGTCGGCCCTTCTCTGAGGGGCTGGGGGAGGAAGAAAGGGCAGCTCCTTCTCTGGCTCAGCGCTGAGCCCCACAGAGCCCTGCTCTCCATCATCCAAGCACACGCTCCAATCGTCACTTTCCTTGTCGGTCTCCCCACTAACTAGGAAACTTTCCAGGGCAGGAAATGTATCAGAACGTCACATTTTGGTGCTCGGCAAAATCTCACTGAATATTCATCCAATGAAAGAAATGGCAGCATATCCCAGAATCAAGAGTACAGGTCTCGGGAGGCAACAGACTTGCGTTGGATCTCAGAGACCCCGTTTTCAGGCTGTGTCGCTAACAGAGAAATCACTTCTGCGTCTCGATCTCCTCACCTGGAAAATATGGGTAATAGTATAAATTGTCTCACGGGTTTGTGGTGAGGATTGAATGAGATAAAGATTTTCACCAAGCACATTAGCAGAGATGAGCTGAAAAAAGAAAAGAAAGCACATAATTCTGGCAAAAGTGAGAAAGAGGCAAAAACGTTTATACATTGCTGACAGGTGTGCAAAGTGGTTTCAACTACCTGGAAAACAATTCGACCTTGTGGATCAATAACTAAAAAGAATATTCCTCCTGGACTTTGACTCAGTAATTCCAAGGAAATAATCAGTCATGCAGACAAAAATTTATGGATAAAATATTTATTTTAAAATGAATCATAACAGCAAAAAATTGCAACAAAACCTAAGTACATCAGACATGTTTCTTAGTTGCAGACAATAGAATCTACCCGAGCTAGATTTACGTAGGAAGGTATTTATTACAAGACACTAGAGTTTATAGAGTCTTTGAAAGGGAGAGAGAAAGTGGCTGTGCAGTGGGTTTTCAGGAACAGTTTTTCAGAACAGCAGAAATGGCCCAGGAAGGTAGCTGCTTCTACTGCTGACCATCCCACCACGCCTCCTCCACGGTCAGGAA
>JAQZBX010089182.1:0-12665 GCA_029593785.1 Cabassous unicinctus
CAGGTGTGGCTCAATCGATAGCGCTCTCGTTTACCATATGGGAAGCCCCAGGTTTGCTTCCCGGGGCCTCCTTGTGAGGGCAGGCTGGCCGGCGTGGCGTGGTGGGCTGATGCAGCAAGACCTCACAGCAAGGGGAAGATAAGCAGACACAGAGAAAACACACAGCGAATGGACACAGCAAACACAAGCAGCAAGGGAGAGATAAATAAATAAATAAATAAATCTTTAAAAAAAAAAAAAAGTGTTGGAATAGGAGGAAAAAAAGTGTTGGAATAGGAACATATGAAAATATAAGAGTGAAAACACAGCAAAATCCTTAAGAGTATAGATTCTGGAGTTTGAATTCCAGCTCCACCTCTTATTTGCTGTGGGTATTTAATTTTACATGACTGTTTCTTTTAACAGCTCTATTTTGTCTCTAAATTATTTTTGAATTGCTTTTTGATTTTTATTATTTAATATTAGTTAGAGGAGGGACATTGAAAAGGAAATTATGTTATATTATTTTGTGAGTGGATTGTGGAACTTATATGACTAACCAATGTTCACTATATAGAAATTTAAAAATATACAGAAGGTAAAATAAACTTCCACAAAATCACCCATAATCTTCTATTGTGGGTAAAATAATGGCCCCTCCCCAAGATGTCTATGTTCTAATTCTCACAGCCTGTGAATACATTAGGTTCCATGGCAAAGGGAAATTAAAGATGAGGCTGGAATTAAGTTGCTAATCAGCTGACCTTGAGAGGGGGTAATTATTTTATCTGGGTGGGCCCAATGTAATTACAAGGAAGCTTTCTTAAAAGTGGGAGAGGGAAACAGAAGGCAGAATTAGAGAGATGGCAGCACGAGGGGGATGTAGCCTGACATGGCTGTCTTTGAAGATGGAAAAAGGGGGCCACAAGCCAAGGAATGCAGAAGACCTCCAGTCGCTGGAAACTGATTCTTCCCTACAGCCTCCAGAAAGGAGCACAGACCTGCTGACACTTATACTTTAGCCCAATGAGACCCACTTTGGACCTCCTAACTACAGAACTGTAAAATAATAATTGTGATGTTTTAAGCCACTCTGCTCATAATAATTTGTTACAGCAGCCACAGAAAGCAAATATTACCAAGGGATAACCTTTGCTATTTATAAACATGGTTATGTATATATATTTATGTGTGCATACCTTTTTTGTATAAACAGATTTTTGAGAGCGGAGTTAAGAGATGACTTTAGAAGCAGGAAAAGTAAAGAGAGAAGGAAAATAATGCAAGGACTGGGCAGTAATGCTCATTTAAGGAAGAGGAAAGTAGACATTTGTAGCAGCCTATTCTAAGATGCTCTGAAATAACCTTGCCGCAGAGCTGTAAAGAACAGCAGAAGGCATGGCCTCAATGACCCGAAGGTGTGGAAAGCAGTTGGAAAATAACACAGGTGTCTGTGCAGGGGCTTGGGAAGATATTTATTGTGTTCAGGACTGCTGAAAAAACTTGAGCAAACATAATTATGTCCTTAAGGTCATCTGAGACATGGTGTGCCTGAGACGATGTTGGTGATATGGCAAGCATCCTAGTGCTCAGCTGGTGGGGAAAGCGATCGAGTGACCAGTGCAGAGAGAGATGGAACACTCAGGAAAGATATTTAAGAGACAAGCTTGTGAAGATAAAATGGTGATTGGAAGATGCAGCCAGTGTCCGGTTATAACTTAAAGCAGCCAACATCCTTCTGGCAGGAAATTAAAAAGTATGACAAAGAAGCAGTGGGATACTAGCTAATTGTTGTTGAGTGTTTTACCGCCTGCCAGACACTGAAAGTGCTTTCATGCAAGATTTAATTTAAGATGCCTATTATAACAGCCCTCTGAGGGATGTTGTGATAGACACAACTCTGAGATGACCTCCATGATCTCTGACCCTGGGGTTATATCCTAAATTGTCCCCTCCCGTTGAGCCCAGGTGGAACCTCTGACTTGCTTCAAACGGGTAGATAATGGCAAAGTTGATGGGATGCCATTGCCTTGATCAGCTTATGTTATATAGCAAATGTGCTGGTATGGCACTACTATGACTAATCCTGTGATTATCTAAGACTCTGTATTAGCAGACTGGAGTTGATGAGAGAGTTTTCTGTTAGCCTTGATGAAGCAAACAGCCATGTCGAGAGGGTCAAGGAGACGGCCATGTGGCAGGAACAGCAGACAACCTCTCGGCCCTGAGGACAACCTCCAAACAACAGTCAGTAAGAAGCCCTCAATCAACCAGACACAAGGAAATGGATTCTGCCAACAACTTGAATAAGCCCGGAAGCAGATTCTTCCCCAGCAAGCCCCTTGAGGCATAAAAGTTGCAGCCTTGTGAGACCCTGAGTAGAGGACCCAACTAAGTTGTGCCTGGATTCCTGGCCCACAGAAAGCATGGGATAATAAATGCGTGTTGTTTTAAGCTTCTTAGTTTGTGGTAATTTGTTATAAAGCAATAGAAAATTAATATAGATATACTGTCTTCAGGGAAAAGTGGAGTCTAGAAGTTGATAACTTGCTCAAGATCTCACTGCTGGGAAGTGGTGAGGCTTGTGATGAAATGTAGTCTGTATCCTGCATTGCTGTGTGTTTAAACTACTGCTCTACTGTCTTCCCACAACTGGAAGCCTAGGAAACAAAGGGGATACAGTGCATTAAAGATGTAAGAGTGGAGGGGACAAAGGCCACAGAAGATATTGAGAAACGCACATTAAAATGTGGAAAATATATCTTGGCATGGAAAGGGACTGGAACAGGAAAGTCTTAGAAAACAGTTCAACCAATACAATTGGTCAAGCTGCCCTGGTGCCAAGTCTCTCTCATGATGACTGTGTTTGCCTGGGTGGGTGGGATTGAGATTTACAGAGAGGATCTTATTTTGACCCTGTAGCAGAGCACAGTTAGTGGCCCATGTACTAGCCATCAGGGGTTAGAGCTCTTCTGTTTCTACTTTAAGGAGACAGGAAATGGCAACAACAGAAAGAGAGTTATTCTTCTAGTGGAAAAAAAGGTGTGTGGAAGTTGTGTCAATTGAGGAGTTTCGCTAACAGAGAAAGGCATCTCTGTAAAAGGACATTGTGAGATAGCTGGGGGTTAAGGTAGAAGTCCCAAAGAGAAATCAGGGAAATCAAACAAACAAACAAACAACAAAATATCTTTAGGATCATAGCTGTTACTTCACTTCATTGAAGAAATATTTCTTGACTACCGAGGGAGTTCTGCCCTTTCACAGCAAATTAGATCTTTGCTGATCCTTGTTTATTTCCTTAGGCACTCAGCACAATTAGAACAATATTTGTTTACTTTCTTATTGCTCCATGAGAACTGGGATGATAACTGTTTTGGTCGTCGTTGAATATGCAAAGCCAAGCATAGCTGTGCCTGGAACATGCTAGAAGCTCAACGAACAGAGAATTTATCAGGTGAATGAATTAAAGATCCACACACCTGTTTTATAAGAGCTCTGGAAAGGAGCGGAGTTGAGGATGAGGCATGAGCCCAGGGAATAGAGGTGCTCAGCTAGCAGTAATAGAAGGAAAACGCACAGGGCCAGCTGCTGGCTACAGGCAATGGGGTGTTTAGGGCTGAAAGCAAACTTCTGACCAAAAATGGAGATAGGGTGGAGGAAAGACAGCAATACCAGGTCTCCAGTTGCTTTGAAGGAAAAATTGTTTAGAATGTGGGAAAATTGAAGGAAAAAGGAAACCACAAACTCACAGTCCCTGGGATGAAGTTGTTGATCTAGTGGAAAGGCAGAGGTCAGGGATGTGTAAATGGTCCAGAGGCCTTAAATGGATGAATTAGACTGTTGTTGAAAAGAGAAGATTCTCATAGATGAAAAGGAAATAATGAAAATGTGAAGATATTGCAGTTGTAGGAAATGGCTAACATATGCTCATGAAAAGGTTTTGGTAATTAAGGAATTTACAAATACTGTAATTAAATAATTTTTTGATATTATACATTGTGCATATGTAAATGTAAGTATCTGTTTTAGTAGAAATCTGTGGAATTATTTACATAAAAGAACTTAAAAGGTATTATAAAATGTAAACTGTTTTTTTCCTTTTAAAGCCCAGCTGTGAGAAAAATCGATCATTAATGCAAGCATCCCTTTAGGGACATGAAGTACTACAGTCAGCTGAGCCTTAAGGCAGGGGATTATTTTTCTCACAGAAATACTGTATGTAAAGAACAAAATGCTCAGGAGAGGAACTGCTCTGTAGAAGTAAGATAGAGTAAAATAAAGGTACCAGTTGTCAAGATATT
Source organism: Cabassous unicinctus (assembly GCA_029593785.1). Classification (NCBI taxonomy): domain Eukaryota; kingdom Metazoa; phylum Chordata; class Mammalia; order Cingulata; family Chlamyphoridae; genus Cabassous; species Cabassous unicinctus. Next base: position 4,281 of record JAQZBX010089182.1, read on the forward strand.
GCTTGCATTTCTTTCTATTAATATTTCCCACTTTTATTTATACCAAATTTTTTTACTTCATGGGTATGCAGGTATTTCTCAGATGCACTCCATAGCTATTCAAGAAAGAGTTAATATTCAAAAGGCTCTTTGAAAACAGTTCCTGGCATATTAAGCAGCCAAATAATACAAATGATACTAAAACATCTACTCTCAAGATCTGAATTTAACCGTCCCTATGGTTTTCATTATCCTACTTGAAATCAACATGGCTAACAACATGAAAGAACACTGATTTAGGAAAAAGAGTAGAGATGGGTATGTAAAGTGGGATGGCATACTTATAAAAAATATTAAATGTCTCATCTTCTTATACATTTACCCTATTCTCTTCCTTCACACTTTTCTTCCCCACTTAATGTGATCTATAAAAATGTCTAAACAAATCACAGTGGAAATTTTCCCTGACACTTTAAAACATCTTAGCAGAAAACTCTTATCTTTATGTAAAAATATCACTTTCCTTTTCACTTGTGACATTTCTCCCTAATCATCCTTAAAAGAAACATGACAAATAACTTTATTTTTCATGTTTCTATATTCAATTTATTGCTCTAGAAATACAGAATATTGATGGAAGAATATGGAGTCTATTTTTAAATATCGATTTATCAACAGATGAACCAGGACCAAACACACGTTTCTTCAAATTCAGATCTCTAATTTGCTGCATCAAAATCCTTCTGTTGAACTGTGGAAAAATTTTCATTTCCCAGTTGGTGCCTGCCTGAACTACATTTAGAACTCCACAGCATGTGCCTCTTGCCTTGTGTTTCTTCTTTCTGCCCAAATGTGGAAGAGCAGATTGACTGGAGGGAGAGGTCACAGAGGCAGGACTGTGCTCTTGCACCTGTTGGAATGGCAGGTCCCTGGGCTTCCTTTCCTGCCCCTCGCGCCTCACGTCGCTCTCTTCAGCTCTCCAGGCTGGACGTTCTGTGCTCTCCTTTCCGAGCTTGTTTCTGGCCCCAGTTCTTCAATACTGTCTACTAACAGAGACATGAGAGGAGCGAGATAAAGGAGTAGGTGGGAACTATGGGCTGGGCTGGATCCAGGCACCCAGCATTTGGGTGTAACTGGGGTGCCTTCTGCCCTGGAGCAGATGGTACACCTCTGTGAACCCTCGTGATGGCTCCAACATGGAGAATTAAAATTTTCTCAATGTACATAACTTACTGTAGGGAAAAGGTTACATAGGACTTTATAATTATTAAAAATAAAATTGATCTTTGGATTAGGGAAAAATAATTAGCAACAGAATAATTATTAAGAAATAATCCACTGTTTTACCTAAGACAAGTTCAAGACAGTTTATGTTTACTTGAGGGGTAATAGCAACTACAAAAAGCTAAAATGTCAACATTGTTCAACAGTGAAAGGAAGTTCAGAGATACTGTTTTATTGTCCTTACGTGATTTATTGTGGGTGGACAATGCATTCAGGTCACTCTTTGGCAAGTGGATTGCTAATTCTCCTTTTCTTTCAAAAAAGACAGAAAGGGTCTGTTTCCCAAGACTTGGGTTCTAGCTTGAGTGGCTTTTTGGATGTAATGTAGATTCTTTGGAGCTCAGCTTTTTCATCTGTGAAACAAAGGGTTTAGTCTAGGTCAGGGATTAGCAAACATTTTCTGGTAAAGGACCAGATAGGAAATATTTTAGGCTTCGGGATCCACACAATCTCTTATCACAATTCAATTCTGCTGTTGCATGAAAGCATCCATGCACGAAAAGAAAATGAATGAGTCCAGTAAAACTTTACTTACACAAACAGGCACTAGGCTGGATTTGGCCCCTTGGACAGAGTGGACTGACTCCTGGTCCAATCACTCACTATCCAACTGCTCCCCAGAGATTTCTGAGGCTGCTTTAAGGAGAGAGAGAAGAAGTGGGATTCTATGGCTCTCACCCCTATTTCAGCCAGAACAACTCTTTGTAATATTTTGGATTTCCAAGTAAGGTGAGTTTTAAAGCTTCTTCCATTAAAAGGGATTTTAAAGAATTGTATCTCTAAAGTCCCCTTGAAAACTGGCTGCTTCTAAGCAGTGTCAACCACTCTCAGGCTTTTGACACCTGCCTCTCTCCAACCCCCAACTCTAACCACACCTTGATCACATCCCTATGATCCAATGACTCCCAAATCTCTATTTCCAGTTCAGAATCCCCCCTAGATTAGACTCCTCTATACTTAATTTCCTTCTGAATGACTCTCCCTATTTAGCTATTCAGCTGATACCTCTTAATCAATATGTCCAACATATATCATTATTTTCACCCTCAAACCTACTCCTTTCTTTATTTATCAGAGTTAATGGCTCACAGTTAATGGACAGCTTCCACTTACTCAAACAGAGATTTACTCTATCTAGCCTTTTCTCTTCCCCAGGTCACCAGGTTTGAAAGATTTTGTTTTGTGAGGACATGTTCTAATGTGCTCCTCCCTTTGCATTCCTACTACCTCAGCCCTGGTTTATGCCTCTACTCACTCTCACCTGGACTATTACCAGCTGAGAGAAAATGAGAAAAAGAAACTGGAGATGAGGGATAAACTGGCCTTGCTGACCTTTTAGCCTGGGTGAATTATCTATCCCAAACACAGAAACTCACCTGATTAAAACCCATCATTAATTTTCTGTCACATAAAAGATAAAGCTCAAGTTCCTAAACTTGGAATAAAGGTTGTCTGTAACTAATCACCAGTAATGAGGTAGAACTATATGATACTGCCATTTTTGTAGGTCAAAAATGGTTGAATATTAGCCGTGTTTCATGGTTAATCTAATACCTTCCTGGCCTTACCTCCTGCCATTCCCTAACTCATACTTTACACTCTGGTATAAATTCATTTGCTGGAAGGCAGTTCTCCATCTTCTTCACCTGGCTGACTAATTTCTATGCATCTTTCAAGTCCTAGTTCTGGTGGACATTTCCTTTAAGTCATCTCCACACTGCAGGTGAGGTGAAATGTTCCTTGCAACCACTGCAAGGTGTAGTCATAGCACTTAGGCATCGAGTTGAAATTGTCAAATTATCTGTTTGTGTTCCAGTCATCCCTAAGAGACCTCAAAGTGTTTCAGAACATCATTGCCTCCCCTTTGCCCAGCATGGCACAATTTAGTTTGCTATACTGAACTAAATGAAGGGAACAAAACCACCCAGTTGGGCTCTGATTCTTACCAAATAACTAATATATTAAACTAACTTTGGATTCCATAGTTGTGGTGTGAGTTTCAGAGGTCTTTGGGAGATTTTAACAGTCAATGTTTTCACATGCTAATAAATGTGATTTAAAGCATGAAACATTAATCAAATGAACAGTTAGCTTTGAAAATTGAAGGATAGAATAATTGTGTTGTGAGGGAAATGCATTTTTATAACTTAAGTAATGCAGACTTTCATTTCCAAGTTCTCTGAATGTGCAAAATTGCTTTTTCCTAAAGCCATCTCCTCTTTATATACAAATCGGCACAGATGAAGATGAGATACTTCAGCCAAAAATAAAAATAAAAACAAGATCACATGCATACTGAGAAAATTGTAGATAAATAGTAATATTAGTTTAGATAAAAAATAATTCTCAATCATAATTATAGCAACCCAGCTGTGAGACTATATGTGGTAAGGGAACAGATATATATATTGGGCTATTGGAGGAGGTGAGCAAACTTATATTCATGTAAGGATAGAATGTTACCAAATAAAACTCTCCTGCCTGGCAGGGATATAGACAACAAATCAGCCAGAAAACTGTGTCTACTAATGGCTCACATAGCTGTGTTGGACTCCTAGAGAAGACAGCCTAAAGAGGAAGACAATAATTCATCAGACAGTCATCCTGGGGACCAGCACCTGCCACACTACTGGCTAGAAGGAGATGATCACTCCACAAACTGCAAAAAACTACAGGAAACAACAAAAAGGAGCAGACTTAAAGAGGCAGTAAATATTGAGTACCTCTCCTAGAAACCATGAAAAAAAGAGGAATCTCACCAGAGGGGACTTCTCTTTCCTTTAAATGCCAATCATAACTGTTAAGCCCTATTGCTCACCAGTATGTGTCAGGAACCTCTCAGCACAGCAGGAGGCTCAAAGCAGTTACTCTGTAAAGACTTATTGATTCTTAAAATTCTCTCTACAGGCAGAGGGAGAAATGGAATCAAGATAAAGAAGAGGGAAATGAGGCCCTATGCAGAAGCTACACAAGAATACCAAGGTTGCAACATGTCCTGTGCTCAAGAAGGGCTTTATGTGCTGAATATTGAAACTATGTGTGTGCAGGATTTATATAGGATTCCATGGCTTTTATCATAATCAGCATAAATTCTAAATATAGTGAATGCTATGTTTTTCTCCTCTTCTTCCTCCCCCTTCTTACCACTTGTTTTGGAATTACATGGCCCATCAGAAGGAAACAAGGTGACCTTTCTAAATTCAGTTGAGTTGAGTCTAATTTTACTACCACACCTGGTTCATATCTGTATGGAATATATGTATCTTCATTTTCTTTTTTTTCTTCACTCAGATTTCCCTGGGTATCTAGTTTATTCCTATTTTCTTTCATTGTTTGTTGTTGTTGTCACTCATCATTCTTAGTAATGATTGATAATGGCATGAACTTCTTTCTAGTTGTGTTTCATTTTCTCTCTGCTTCTTATATTGATGCGGATGATGGTGGTGATGATGATGAGGACCATGATGAGTGCTATATAGCCACTATCTCCTGAGCAGCCATTATATACCATGCACATATCATGAGAAATTTACATGTGACATTTACTCTCATTAACTCATTACCCAATTTTTATTCTCTGGGTAACCCATTTAGTAAGGTGTTTTCACCCCCATTTTTAAATGAAGAAACTGATGGTGAGAGAGAGAGGGGTTTGGGCACTTCTCATTGCCATACAGTCAGTAACTAGCTGGCATTTGACTCATGTTCTGCTTGAACTCAAAGCTCAGGCTCCTCCTACCTGACAACTTTTGTTGCAAGTGGTTGAATGAGGTTCTCCATTGTCACCTCCTTTAGTTCCTCTTACCTCTGGGTTGGTGTCATCATTTTTCTTTCAAAATATCCTGTGTATTTGATGAGTACGTTTGGGTGGCTATTTCCAAATTCACCTTTATGTCCCAACTCACATTCAAAGTATACCATTATCTTGCATTCTCAGATAATATTCTCAGAACATTTTCCCCAAGGTTTTACAGAAGGACTAGTCACCTGATTGTTATCCCTGTCTTCCCCAATTTAGATCTTTTCTAGAGTTCTGAAAACCTTCATAATTTGTCTTTTCTTTCAATCACACAGCATTTATGTAGAATTTCAATCTGTTCTATAGTAATGTAGTAGAGAAATACAAATATTATATTTTTGAATGTTCTTGGACTGACTTCCCCTAGTCTTTTAAAGGAATTCATTTAATACCTCTGACTGATAGGGAAAGTTTGGGATTGTTGCAGCAGGAATACCAAGAGAAATAAGGAGTTAATATTCTTCTGACATCCAAAATTGGATTTTGTGTTTAGGAGAGAGAGGGTTTTTAATTCCTTAATATTTACCTTTAGTACATCAAAAGCCAGACCTGGTGCACATATCCATAAGGATTTATTTAAGGAAAGCCCTGATCTGACAAAAGAAGAAGGGAAGAAAGCTTCCCTCTTATGGTGGGGATGGACAGTAACATAATTGATTCAACCAATCCTCTATTTGGTATGTAGGTTATTTCTGACTTCTCACTGTTACAAATCATTCTGTTACTAATATTTGTATATATAAATATTTGGAACAAATCCTTAACTGTTTCTTTTTTATTTTTCCCCTGAGATGGCTCCCTCTCTGTTTGCTCATCGTTTTTGCTTATTGTCTGCTTGTTGTTTTTTGCTTGTTGCCTGCTCATTGTCTGTTTTTTCTTTAGGAGGCACTGGAAACCAAACCCAGGATCTCCCATGTGGGAGGTGGGCACTCAACTGTTTGAGCCACATCTGCTCCCTGCTCATTTGTTTTTGCTTGTTGTCTGCTTGTTTTTGCTTGGTGTCTGTTCATTGTCTCCTTGTTTTTTCTTGCTGTTTGCTCATTGTTTTGCTCATTATCTGTGCATTGTTTTTGCTCCATGTCTGCTTGTTGTTTGTTTGTCTTCTTTAGTAAGCACTGGGAACTGAACCTGGGACCTCCCATGTGGGAGGCAGGTGCCCAACTGCTTGAGCCACATCTGCTCCCCTTTAACTATTTCTTTAGGTTAAATTTCCAGAAATACAATTTCTTGATCAAAGGACAGGCACATTTTAAGACTTTGAGTATAATTTTCAGGTTGCTGTCAGTAAGTCTGAGCTCAAAATTAAGGTGTATTTTAACAAATTCAGCAAAACATGTCTGACTATATTTGCTTCATCATCCTTGACCATGCAATGATGATTTTCAGCAAGATAAAGCCTGTTATAAAGAAATGTCAGATCAAAGAAGATCTGACATTTGCCTTTCCAGACAGACTGAAACCTGAGAGAAGAAGGGAAGGAGGTTCTCTGCTTACACCCCTCGTTTCTGACTGATTGACAACTGTCATAATTTCTTTACTGATGGGACAGAAAGACATACTTGTCTTATATTTGTAAGGTATTTTGTATAGGCTCTTGTTTGAAAGAGAGATACCTGAATCTTAGCTGGCCAGCATTCTAAATCATTATGTTATACCCCTAACTGAAAATGACATTTAAAACAAACAAACAAACATACAAAAAACACCCATTACCCTGAAAACCCCTCCGGTCTTGAGATTAGCTCTCACCCCCGCATGGATCATCACGGCTTTGACTTCCTTAGGGATTACTCACAGGAGCAAGAACAGTCTGCTTCGTGCATGGAAAGATTGAAAGTCACTAATCTACGGAACTTAATTTAGAAACGACCTGCAAAAAGATCATTAGCAACTAATGAAGGTTAACTGAACCTTCCCTGGAGATGGTTCCCCTGGCTTAGCTATAACTGCAAAGCCTTTCTTTTGCATCTGTTACATGCAGGAGGCCAGAGGGGGAAAGAAGACCAACATGAAACAAATACAGCCAGCTCTTCTGCTGTCTCCCTGCTGCCCTACTTAGGAAGGGAGTTAAAATAAGTCTCAGGGACTAACACACACTTTCTCTGGCAGGACGTTTATGGTCATGCTGCATTAGAGCCCTGTTGGTATAGTAATTCCCAGACTCAATTGTTTTAATTGTCTTATTTTCCTGGTTTTCCACTTTATGTAAATGGAATCATACAGTATGCACTGCTTTGTGTATAGCTTCTTCCACTCAATGTTATGTTTGCCCATTGTCATTGCTGTATAATATTCTATGGTACAAATATCCACAATTTATTTGTCTATTCTAATACAGATGGACATTTTGAGACGCTTCAATGTTTTAGAAGCACAGTTATCTGTTTGGAATATACCTAGGAGTGGAATATCTGTGTGAAAGGATATTCATGTTATGCATAAGTTCAGTTTTAGTAGATACTACCAAATGGTTTTCCAAAGTGGTCGTACAAATTTACACTTCCTCCAGCAATTCTCTATATCTTTGCCAACACTTGGTTTTGTCTATGTGCTGCTGATGTGCACTCTGATGCGTAGGGGTATATCATTGTGGCTTTAATTTGCATTTCTGGATGACTAATGAAATTGAGCCTCACTTCATGTTTATTAACAATTTGTGAAGTTCTTTTTCAAATTTCTCCCAGTTAAAAACAAATTCTGGTGATGTTCTAAAGTTACACTACTGAATTGGAAACCACTTAAATAACTTGTTTCATCAAAGACAAGTTAAGTTTTATTATCTTATCTTGGACACACATGCTCAACAAAGATGGCACAAAGCTAGAGAACACAGCCTGGGCCCAAGCAAAGATGTTCACTAAGTACAATTTATTACTAGTGCTCTTTTACCTCACCTATTGTATTCTTTTTTCCCATCTTCGCTATGATGTCACAGCTTGTCAACTGCCCCCATCCCATCTTTTTCTGTATCTATTCTGGGTGGGAGTGGAGGGGGAGCAGGGCAGAAGATTGCATTTAAAAGTACCACTAACATATTGTTTGATTCAAAAAAATTTTATATGTAAAATAAATGGAGTCTTCTTTCTAAAAAAAAAAAAAGTACCACTAATTCCAAGGTTTCTCTTAATACTTTGCTCACCTGAACACCTTTATGGGTTTTTAATGTGTGATGGTACACCTGAGGTTGAGTTTGAGAGCAGGGATAAAAGAGTGTTTAATTATGTTGGGAGTGAAATGTCTTACTCTACTTTTGTCCCTGACCATCCAGTTATACCAACCCCTCCCCTTATAGGTAATTTCATTTTTTAGTTTCTAAGGTATCA
>JAQZBX010089183.1:0-12662 GCA_029593785.1 Cabassous unicinctus
TAGAGACACATAAGAGCAGATTTGAATTGCTTGAAGAAAGAATTAGTGATTTCAAACGCAGAACACCAACCTGGAAAAGACAGGAGACCAGAAAGAGAAGAGAATGGAAAATGGAACAGAGAATTGAATGACAATGTGAAATGCACAAACATTTGTGTTATCAGTGTCCCAGAAGGAGATGAAAACAGAAAAGCGGCAGAAGGAATATTTGAGGAAATAATGAATGAAAACTTCCCAATCCTTATGAAAGACATAAATATTTATATCCAAGAAACACAATGCAGCCCAAACAGAATAAATGTGAATAGACTTACCCTGAGAAAACTACTATTCAGAATGACAAATATCAGAAATAAAGACAAGATTTTAAAGCAGTAATAGAAAAGCAAAGCATCACATACAAGGGATAATCGATATGACTAAGCACTGACCTCTCATCAGAAACCATGGAGGTGAGAAGAAAGTAGAGTGATGTATTTAATGTACTGAAAGAAGAAAACTGCTAGCCAAGAATTCTGTATCTGGCAAAGCTGTCCTTCAAAAATTAAGGTGAGTTCAAAGTCTTCACAGACAAACAAAAACTGATAAATATGTTACCAAAAGACCAGATTTGCAAGAGATACTAAAGAGGGTGCTGCAGCCTGAGAGGAAAAGGGAGAGAGATTTGGAGAAGAGTTTGGAAATGAAAACTATTAGGAAAGGTAAATTAAAGGATTAGAAAACAGAAAATAGAGCGATGTGAAAACAGAAATCTGAAGGACAAAATGGATGAAGCAATTCGGAGTTTTCAAGTAGCCCTTCACATCTATCCAATGAACCCTGAAATATGTATAGAACACATCTTTTGGGCAAGAACTCTCCAGGAGCATCAGAAAGTGGCACAGAGGATTAAAAAGAGGGAATCATCAGCAGAAGTAACAGAATTCTCACCAAAGTCAATTCATGACTATTACTTCGAAAATGATGAGATTGTTGCTGTTTGTGCAGCTATTGTTGATAAAGAGAGGCCATCTTCAACAAATAAAACAATGGTTATTGTGTCTGCTTCTGGGACTGTAGAGACTATAACTGAGAAGGAAGATGATGTTCCAACACCACATGGCTCTGTTTATATCAAAGTCTAATGAGGGAAAATGGATAGCATGAATCATTTGAATCTGTCTTTTTTGATTATCATTTAAAGTTTATTCTGGAGAAACAAGGACATTTATTCTGGAGAATCAGGGCAAAACTTTTATTTGTAAGATAAGTTTTTCAGATGAAACATATAAACCTAAATGGTAGCATTATTGTATACTGATTGTATTATGCTTTGATTAGTTATGGTTTATACTTAAGATTACAATTCTGAGCAAAATGTTTGTGATGTAAAAATTTAATTTAATCCAAATATATCAATGGATACAGTTTAAAGACACAACTTGAAAAGCAAATTCTTGAATAGTAAATAACTTGATCAGTGCTATTAAAATGTTAACTCATTGATTTTGTTTAATGATAAAGGGAATAAGTGATTGCTTTTTCTCCTAGAAATATACTGCTGTTACTATTCAATCTGTTTTCCTTGCTTCTGGAGAGTAAGTTTGTAACAAGCCTTAAAGGTTTTTAATACTCATTTTGACTCAAAGTTGTGGTTTTGTTATATGTGGAATCTTTGAAATTTCAGCCAAAAAAATGCATGTAAATGTGAACATTTTGAAGTTTCTCTAAATTCTGATTTATGCTTAAGTTTTTGACTTTAAAGAAGTTATAACAATGGTAGTTACCTCCTTCAGTATTTGTTGGAAGTGTGAAGAACTGATAAATTTCACAATAATGCTTCTGTGTTTTATATTATTAATATATGTAGGTTAGTCATTACCACAAGTGAGTCATTTTTTAAATGTGCATATTTTAATGAGTGGATTTTACAGATACATTATAATAAATTGTACTGTTAATTTAAAAAAATAGGAGATGATGTGGGAGAGAAATCACTCATACTTTCAATTTAACTATTCTGTAATCTAAAACCTCTTTAAAAATAAGTCTATTATATTAAAAAATGAAGGTAAGTTCAAAGTCTTCAGAGACAAACAAAATCTGACAGAATATGTTACAAAAAGAGAATTACAAAAGATACTAAAAGGACTGGTGCAGTTGAAAAGACAAAAACAAGGATGAAAGATCTGGAGAAGAGTTTAGAAATGAAGACTTTTAGGAAGGGTAACTTAAAGTGTAAGAAGGCAGACGAAAGTATGACATGACAACAGGGATCCAAAGGACAAAATGGTTGAAGTAAGTAATGCCTTTACATTAATAACATTAAATGTTAATGGATTGAACACACCAAACAAAAGATATAGACTGATTGAATGGATTAAAAAATAGGAACTGTCTATATGTTGTCTGCAAGAGAGCTTCCTCAGACATAAGGACACAAAATGGTTAAAAGTGAAAGTTTGAAAAAGGTATTCCATGCAAACAGTTGACAAAAAAGAGCTAGAGTAGCGATACTAATATCAGACAAAATAGATTTCAAATGCAAAACTGTCGGAAGGGATGAAGAAGATAATTACATGCTAATAAAAGGGGCAATTCACCAAGAAGAAATAACTGTACTAAATATTTTGGCCCCTAATCAGAGTGCCCCAAGATACATGAGGCACACACTGGCAAAACTGGAGGGAGAAATAGATGTCTTTACAAAAATAGTTGGAGACTTCAACACACCACTCTCAGTATTGGATAGAACATCTGGACAAAGAATAAATAAAGAAACAGAGAACTTGAAGAATATGATAAATGAACTAGACCTAACAAACACCTATACAGCATCACACCCCAAAAGAGCAGTGTATACTGTTCAAGTGCTCATGCATCCTTCTCCAAGATAGACAATATGTTGGGTCACAAGAAAGTCTCAATAAATTTAAAAATATTGAAATTATGTAAAGCACTTTTTCTGATCATAACAGAATGAAGCTGGTAATCAATAATGGATAGAAAAAGGGAAAATTCATAAATATATGGAGATTAAATGCCCCTTTCTTAAACAATCAGTGTGTCAAAGAAGAAATTGCATAAGAATATAACAAATATCTTGAGAGGAATGAAAATGAGAACATAACATTTCAAAACGTATGGGACACTGCAAAGGCAGGCTGAGAGGGAAACTTACAGCTCTCAATGCTAACATTAAAAAAGAAGAAAGAGCTTAAATTGAAGAAAAAACTGCACACCTGGAGGAATTAGAAAAAGAATAGCCAACTGATCCCAAACAAAGCTGAAGGAAAAAAATATAAGGATCAGAGCAGAGGCTTCTGGGAAGATGGCAGACTGAAATAGGAAAATAGCTAGAGGATAGGCTGAATGAAACAGCCTGGAAAAAGATCTTCTAGGGTTTAGGACACCAGGCAAAGGCTGGACACTGCTTGGAGAGAGAAGGACAAAGGAGGGGAATTGCAACAACAGAACTGTGAGTTGAAACCAGTGGCTGATGCTGCCGGCACCGTCCCGCACACTAAAGACACTTTAGAATTCTCAGGCCTCTAGGCCTGCAGCTACAGACAAAGTGGGCTCCAGGATCCATCACATCAGGAAAAGGGAAAGAGAGGGACACAGCCTAAGGCAGTCTCAGCTTCTGACCCCAAATTTGGTCTACTGTGTCCCACCAGCCCTTCCAGGACAGGTGGGACCACACCGAACTTTGCCCTGGTTGCCGGCACAGGACTGATTGTTGAGGATGCACCTCCCCAAAAAAGGAGAGAGAGAGGGATACAGGCTATGGCTGACTCAGATTTTGACTCACAAATTTGGTCTGCTGTGTTGGAGGAGCCCTTCCAGGACAGTTGGAGCCATGCCATTGTTAGCCTTGGGAGCCTGCAAGGAGCTAAAGATATAGGACCCTCCCAATCTCCTCTACTAACCTGGACTGATTGTTGAGGACTCAGAGGGGAGTGGAAATATTTCCTACCTGGGAAAAGGGAAGGGGCTGTCAGAGAAGGCTGGAGAACTGTCTCTGAGCCTCCAGGAAGGAAGCTCTATCACAGTGATCCAGTGTGTGTTGCAACAAATACACTCTGACCAGGCAAAGAACTGAGAGTTTCCAAAGAGTGCCATCTGCTGGCAGACCAAGTAATTGCACATGAGAAAATTAAAATAAAGTAAGAAAGGCTTTTTCTAGTCTTTATAGCTTCCCTCCACAAGGCCTTAGGAAGTGGGTCTGCAACCCATTACTGGGCCCAGGGCCCAGTTTTGAACAACTAGCAGGGACAATCCTAACAATCCAGGTCAAGCCAAAAATCAAAGAGCAGTGGTAACACACAGCCTCCCACCACTAAATCCCTACAAAAGAGAAAGAAATTGAGCATCTGAGTAAACTACATCCTAATCAGATGCCTAGACATCAGTAAAAATTTATAAGCCATGCTAAGAAAATTGAATACATGGCCCAAAGAAAGGAATATATCAAGCCCCAGAAGAGACACAGGATTTGAGAGAACTAATTAGTGGATGCATACAAATTAGCAAATCAAATCAATGAGTTGAAAGAATATGGCTAAAGAGATAACATCAAGAAGACATTGAGCAAGCACAAAGAAGAATTTGAAATCCTGAACAGAAAAGTAACAGAGCTAATGGGAATGAAAGACACAATAGGTGAGGTCAAAACATATTAGAGGCATACAACAGCAGACTCAAAACAATAGAATAAAGAATAAGTGATACCAAAGACAGAACAGCTGAAATTGAAGAAAGAAAAGAACGGAGAGAGAAAAGAGTGGAAAAAGTTAAGCAGGGGCTCAGAGAGATGAATGACAACACAAAATGCAACAATATATGTGTCATGGGAGTTCCAGAAGGAGAAAAGAAGGGAAAGGGGGCAGAAGGAGTATTTGAGGAAACAATAGCTGAAAATTTCCCAACTCTCACAAAAGAAATGAACTTACAGGTCCAAGAAGCACAGCGTACCCCAATCAGAACAAATGTGAATAGACCTATTCCAAGACACATACTACTCAGAATGTCAAATGTCAAAGATAAAGAGAAAATTCTCAGAGCAGCAGGGGAGAAGCAAACCATTACATGCAAGGGACTCCCAGTAAGACTTAACATGGATTTCTCTTCAGAATCCATGGAGGCAAGAAGACAGTGGTATGATACAATCAGGATACTGAAAGAGAAAAACTGCCAGCCGTGAATTCTTTATCCAGCAAAACTGTCTTTCAAATATGAAGTTAAGTTTAAATAGTCACAAACAGACAGAAACTAACAGAGTTTGGAAAAAAAATTCCACCTTTGCAGGAAATATTAAAGGAAGCTTTAGAACCTGAAATAAAAAGACAGGAGAGAGAGGCCTGGAGGAGAGTATAGAAGAAAGAATAGAGAAAGGATAAACAAAAGAGTGAAAAGACAGATGAAAATATGATATAACATATGAAAACCAAAGAATAAAATGGTGGAAGTAAATAATTCATTTACTGTAATATCATTGAATGTAAATGGGTTAAACTTCCCAAGCAAAAGATACAGGCTGGCAGAATGGATTAAAAAACAACAACATGCACCATCCCTATGCTGCTTCTAAGAAACTCATCAGAGACCCAGGGATACAAACTGGTGGAAAGTGAAAGGTTGTAAAAAGATACCCCATACAAATAGCAACTTAAAAAAAACCAGGGGTAGCTATACTAATATCAAACAAAGCAGATTTTAAATGCAAAAAAGTTATGAGAGATAAAGATAGCCATTATATATTAATAAAAAGAAAAATCCACCAGGAAGAAACAGCAGTCATAAATATCTATGCATCTAACCAGGGTGTCTCAAAATACATGAGACAAACTTTGGTAAAACTGAAGAGGGAAATAGACATCTCTACAACAATCATTGGAGACTTCAACACCCCACTCACATCATTAGATAGAACAACTAGACAGACAATCAACAAGGAAACAGAGAACTTGAACAATATGATAAATGAGTTAGACCTAACAGATAAATATAGAGCTTTGCATCCAAAGTCAGTGGGTTATACATTCTTCTCAAGTGGCAGTGGATCATTCTCCAGGATAGACCTCATGCTAGGGCAGAATGCAGATCTCAATATATATAAAAATGTTGCAATTATACAAGGCACCTTCTCAGATCATAATTGGATGAAACTGGAAATCAATAATAGATAGGAAAAAAGTAAATTCACAAATGTGCGGAGGCTAAACAAAACACTCCTAAATAATCTGTGGGTCAAAGAAGAAATTGCAAGGAAAATCAGTAAACATATTGAGACAAATAAAAATGAGAACATAACTTATCAAAACTTTTGGGATAGAGTGAAGCAGTATTGAAAGGGAAATTTATAGCCCTAAATGTCTATATTAAAAAAGAAGAAAGAGCTAATCAAAGATTTAACTGAAGAATTAGAGAAACTGATTTTCTTATGTTGGTTTTCTTATGTTGATTCGATTTGCAAGTATTTTGTTGAGAATTTTTGCATCTAAGTTCATTAGAGAGATTGGTCCAAGTCCATGTTAATGGGGCAAAATAGCTTCTTCAACAAATGGTGCTGGGAAAACTGGATATCTATAAGCAAAAGAATGAAAGATGATCCCTATCTCACTCCCTATAGAAAAATCAACTGAAAATGGAAAAAAAGACTTATATATAAAACCAGGACCGTAAAAGTACTGCAAGAAAATGTAGAGAAAAATCTCCAAGACCTTGTAGTATGTAGTGATTTCTTGGACCTTACACCCAAAGCACGTGCAACAAAAGAAAAAAGTAGATAAATGGGACCTCCTCAAAATTAAACACTTTTGCACCACACAGGACTTTGTCAAAGGGTGAAATGCAGCTGACTCAATGGGAGAAAATATTTGGAAATCACATATCCAATAAGGGTTTAATATCCAGGATATATAAAGAGATGTTACAACTCAACAATAAAAAGACAAATGACCTAATTAAAAAAATGGGCAAAAGACTTGAATAGACATTTGTCCAAAGAAGAAACAGAAATGACAAAAAACACATGAAAAAATGCCCAACATCACTAGTGATTAGGGAAATGCAAATCAAAACTACAACGAGGTATCATTTCACACCTATTAGACTGGTTGGTATTACAAAGTCAGAAAGCTGTAATTGTTGGAGAAGATGTGAATGATAGGAATGCTTATTAACTGTTGATGGGACTGTAGAATGGTATAGCTACTGTGGAATACTTTTTGGCAATTCCTAAAGAAGTTGAATATATACTTGCCATGTGACCTGCAATACCATTACTACTCATATATCCAGAGGAACTGAGAGTAGACACACAAGCAGACATCAGGACACCGATGTTCAAAGGAACATTATTCAGAATTGTCCCAAGTTGGAAAGAACACATGTGTCCATCAATTGATGAACTGATAAACTGTGGTGTATACACACAATGGAATATTATGCAGCAGTAAGAAGAAATGAATTCATGAAGCATATGACAACATATGAAACTGGAGGACATTTTGTTGAGTGAAGCAAGCCATACATGAACAGACAAATACTGTATGAACTAAATATATTATGTAAATTCTTAGAGTTAATAATTAATATATAGGTCACCAGAAAATAAAAGGAGTTTAGGGAATGGAAAGCTAAGGGTTAATCTGTGCAGATTTGGTAAACAAGTTGTTTGTAAATCTTTGGAAATGAATAGAAATCGTTAAAACATAACATGAAGTTTGTAACTAACAGTACTATTTTATGAATATGACAGTTGTTGAAAGGGAAAGTCTAAGATCATGTATATTACTAGACAGAAAACTAAAAACTATAACTTTGGACTCTAAAAGATAGTAAAACCTCATGTAAAACATGAATATGGGTGATATTGCTTACATAATACTGTTGTTACAAAATATAAATACAAATATACTAGAAAGAAGGAAAATGAACAGCACCTATATACATCAGGGGAAGCACAGAGAGATTGAGAGTTGATGAGTTTTGATTGTTTTTTGTTTATTATTTTTGTAATAATGAAAGGTCTTTAAGAATGATTGAAGTGATGAATGCAGAAATATGTGATTACACCAAATACCATTTGTATACTTTTGATGGATTTATGCTTTATTAATATGTATCAGTAAAGTTGATTTGTTAAGAAAATAAAATAAATAAAATAAAATAAAATAATCCTATAAAACTAGAGGTAGAAGCAGTTCAGTGGCCTATCAGGCTAGGAAAAGCTAGTTACTGGTGCATAAACTTTTCACCCGAGGTGTTTGCCAGCTATGGCTATATTTCCTTTCCTTGCTGTGGATTACATTCTATTTGAATCTCCAAAAACATTTGATTCTATCTTCTTTAGTACTAGACTCCAGAGCAGCATGCTCAGACTGTGGAGTATTTACCACTAACCAAATAAAAGAAATTAATTCTTCCGGTCAAAAAAAAATCCCAATCAGATTCAAAGGGTTTTCTCTTTTTCTAAGTATTAGAGAACTATATATAAAGCCAAGCTTGCTTTTATATATTAACATATTATATTTTATATATTAATGTAAAATCTATTGTGAGAACTTTAGTAATTCTTATAATTTTCCTCAGAGCAGAACAATAGAATGAATAAACTCAGACAAAAGAAAATTCTGGTATAGATAAACAGATAAAAGAAAAACACCTACACTTTAAAAAATGATGTCTTTTGACTTATATCCTTTGTAGACTTTTCTTCAAAGTTAACAGTTCCAATTTGTAGCTATCAGTAGGTCTCTCAGTATCTTTAGTAGGACACTTAAAACAAGTCAGTTCATTGCAAGTGATCAGAGAAGAGCTAGGCTTTGAATCAATTTTGCCTTCCACACATAGCATTCTATATTCCCTTTCCCAGAAGTACAGTTTCAATTACATTCAAATGTTTACAAACTTATAAGGAAATTATGTAAGAATGTAAAATAAAAAGTGGTATAGATTACCCACAAGCAATTCTAGATAGTCTTAGGTTATTAAAAGTAGGTTGGTGGAAGCGAGTGTGGCTCAAGCTGTTGGGTACCTGCCTTCCACATGGGAGGTCCCGAGTTCAGTTCCCAGTGCCTCCTAAAGAAGATGAGCAAGACAGTGAGCTGATGCAACAGGATGGCATGGCGAGCCGATGCAACAAGATGATGCAACAAAGAGACACAACGAGAAAACACAATGAGACACACAACAAGCAGGGGGCGGAGATGGCTTAAGCGATTGGGCACCTTTCTCCAACATGTGAAGTCCCGGATTTGGTTACTGGTGCCCACTAAAAAAAAAAAGAAAAGAAAAGAAGCACACAAAGAACAGACACAGAGAGCAGACAGCTAGTGCAAGCAGCAAGGGGGGAGGGAATACATAAATAAAATAAAATAAAATATATTTTTAAGAAGTATGTTGAGATTTATAAAGTAGAGATCAGTGTTGTCTAAAGTATTTAGTCAAAATTTTATTAAATATTATATGTAAACTGTGACTTTAAGAAATTAAAAACAATAAAAATGATAAATAAATTTAGAAAATAAAATTCATGGATGTTATTAGTAAAGTACATGTGAATAGAATACTTTCCTTACCTGGATTTCACAGAGAATAATTTTGTTACAACTTGTTACTAGCCTTATGGTATAAGGATTTATAGAATTTCAAACTATAAGACTTGATGTACAAAAATTCAAAATTAGAGATTGAAAATCTAGGAGAACACAAACAGGTGAGTGTTAATAATTATTCCTTACAGAAATATGTTTTCCATCAAATCCTAAAAGCATTTCCTTGCATTATTATAATTTTGTTTCTGAAAGCATAGGAGCCATGGGACGTTAATTAAATATGTTCTGTGATACACTGAGGTTAAAGGGAATGATCCTTACTGAAGTGTGGTTGATAATCATCTTGCTGATCCTGATGTGACTGATCATATTTTCACAATCTTGTCCAGCATTTAGTACAAAAAGTATAAAACAGAAAGAAAAAAATCTCAGACTAAGAAACCACTTCTGTAAAAGTAGTATTTATATGGTTTATGAAAAATAATTAGCATTTGGTAGAGAGAAGCCTAACAAGTGAGGTGGGTTTAGCCAGGGTTACTGAATTCTTCACCTTGTGAATGAATCTGTCCCCATGCCCTATGTAGCCCTCTTTGAAAAAAAAAACAGTGATATTATTATTCAGATGCACATATTAAGGACTGAGTTTGTTCTGCCTTTTCTTCTCACCCAGCTACTCTTTAACTTTCCTACCTGGATTTATTCTTCATATATCTACTCATTTCTCAAAATACTATCTAGTTATTCATGTACATATAATCCACCACTAACTGTCCTCAACACAATAATCATATAGGTTTTAGCAGGAAGTGTCTTTATCTGTTTTGTTTATTCCTGTATTCCCACACCTTGATTAGTGTCTGGAACTTCGTAGTGCTCAATAAATATTTTTTGAATGATTGAAAAATGATTTTGAAAAGTTCTTGGTGGTCATTCTTTAGGAATGGTTCCTCTTTGCTTTTCAACTAAATCCATTTTCCTTATTTTGTTATTCCAGATACTCCACAGTCTGCATGTCATTACCAATCTTTTTGTTTTCTCCATGTCACCCAATGCAATTGACCATGTGCATCACTTCATAGCTCCTCTAAGCACTTTTTTCATCCTTGACTCAATGAATTTGCTCAGGATGTTTCCTTAACCTAAAACACCTCTTTCTTCCTCTCCTTCCATACCAATCATACTCATCCTTGACTTCAAATCTCACCTCTATGGGGTCCTTCTCAGGTCCTTCAGATTAAATTGGTATCTCTTTTATTGATTTAAATGGTACTTACTTGCTCTCCTAACACATTAGTCACTTCAACAAGTTTTACTTATATGCCCTCTAACTATATATATGTATGTCTTGATTAAAAATATTTATGTAAGGACCATGTCATACATTTGGATTCCTCACAGCAGAATGAACTATATACACCATACTTAGTTACTGCATTGATTGCTAGATTTGTTTAGCCTTGATCAATTACTTACAATTTAGAAGGTTGGGATAAGACACTGGGCAGTGAGGGCACAGAATGCAAGTAAGATATGGCTGAGAAGCTCTTGGTTATGAAAAATGGTTCCAGAAAAGATACTCTTATTCTAGTTTTGGGGGCAAATCATATATTAATATGAGAGTGCAATGCAGCCTGTAATTAAAGGAGTGTAAATATATTATATAAGTATATAGAGAAGGATCAAATAGCAGAAAACATTATATGTCATGTTCTTAGTAGGTTAAATACATGAGTTAAGAACCTATCTATGTGAACCATTTCAGAAAATTGTACTTTCTGCCCTAACATCTCTGAGCTAAGAGGGAAAATCCTTTTACCAGAAAACACAGTGATAATACCATTATACTTAAAGCTATAGTTTTCACCAATCCTCTTGCATTTTTTGAGTGAAGAGACAAGTAGGCAGGAACAAACCACAAAGTTTGCAGGGGTATTGATCCTGAACATCAGGACGAGGTAGGGAGGTATTAAAAAATGGAGTTAGGAAAAAAATATGTTTGATGTTCAAGTGATCCATATGCATCTTCTGATATTCCCTAGTTTTAATTTGACAATAAATAGATACGTGCAATGACTATATCCTGAAAATGAGATCTTAATGATATCAAGCAAAAGGGGGGTTCTTTTCAGTCAGATCACTTCAATTCCAGAGACACCAGGATTTTAATGAGAGACTGTTTATTGCTAGCACATAGCAAAAAATTCAGAGGCCTAAGTGCCTAAAATTTGCCTTCTAAACTCCAGTAATTCTGATAGTTTTATAGTATTCAAATTTATGCTAATGAGTAATCAGGATGGCTCAGTTTACTTTAATAAATGTTAAGGGACTGTCTCGTGATCGTAATACCAAAAGTTGTAAATAGGATAGGGATTGGGTACAAAATGGGAGTCAGTTAACAAGGCACTTATAATCAAGAGATAAAGGATACAATCATTCTCAGAGATCAAGGCATCTGAATTCTAGTTTATCAAGTTTCAATAATTTCAGGTATTTACTGTTACAATATACTTGAAAGTAAAAAGACATCTATATAATGATTCAGTAATGATAATTATTTGCTAATTTTTAACCCTCAGTTACAATTCTTCTCTTTTGTTTTGTTAATTTCCCTCAATCTTGAGGTATATTTCTTGGCAATTACCACTCTAACTTTTTTACACTGAAAAGGGATTGCCAACATTATAGGGTAGACAAATGAAACCGGCTGTCATAGATGGTTACATCTGGGTTTCAGGACTTCTCTGGCATAGGAAAAATCCAGAGGCTTTAAGTCTTTGAAAAATAAACTGAATAAATTAATCCAGAATTATATTTTAAATGAAAAGAGTAGAATTATATTACATTGGGGAAATACTTTTTTATAGACTTTTTTAGACAGAGCCCACAGTGTTTCTTAGAGTTTTCAGGAACTCTGTTGCTTGAGGGTTTGACTCCTGTGGCACTTTGTACTATCTGGCTGAAGCCTATATAAGAGTCACCTACAGAAAGACCTCCCAACTCTATGTGAAATTTCTTAGTCATTGAAACTTTATTCTGCTTTATTTCTTTCCCCTCTTTTTGTTTAATCCCACATTGCCAGGCCAGAGCTCATCCCTGGGAATTTTGTCATGTCCCATACTACTA
>JAQZBX010089184.1:0-12656 GCA_029593785.1 Cabassous unicinctus
AAAAAAAAAAAAAAAAAAAAGACAGAGTAGCTATATTTATATCAGATGAAATAGACTTTAAAAGACAGTAATAATATGCAATCTTAGGAGGAAGTCAGGAAAAAAATTCCATTTACAATAGTAACTAAAAGAATCAAATATTTAGGAATAAACATAACCAACAATGTAAAGCACTTGTATTCAGAAAATTATAATGCATTGTTAAAAGAAATAAAAAAAGACCTAAATAATTGGAAGAACATTCCATGCTCATGGATTGGAAAACTAAATATCATTGACATGTAAATTCTACCCAAATTGATATACAGATTCAATGCAATCCCAATAAAAATTCCACCAGCATTTTTTAAATAAATGAAAAACATGATTATCAAATTTATTAAAAAGGGTAAGGGGTCCCAAATAGCCAGACACATCTTAAAAAGGAAAAAGCCAAGTTGGAGGATTCTCACTTCCATACTTTAAATCATATTACCTAGCTACAGTGGTAAAAACAGCATGGTACTGGCATAAAGACAGACACATAGACCAATGGAACTGAAATGATGATTCAGAAACAGACCCTCACATCTATGGTCAAGTGCATTTTGACAAGCCTGTCAAACCCAGCCAGCTTGGGCAGAATAATCCATTCAACAAATGGTGCTGAGAGAACTGGATATCCTAAGCCAAAAGAAAGAAAGAGAACCCCTATCTTATACCTTATACAAAAATTAACTCAAAATGGATCAAAAATCCAAATATAAAAGCTAGAACCATAAAACTTCTAGAAGAAAATGTAGGAGAATATTTTCAAGACCTGGTGGTAGGTGGTGGATTCTTAAAGGAGATAAGAGGAGGACTGGGATGGACTACTAATGCTTAATGTATGTAGAAGTTTTAATTAACTTAACAGTAAAAGTGTGGAAATGTATAGAGTTGATGGTAACACATTATAGTGATTAACAATTGGTTTATAAATGAGAATGTGACTGGAAAAGATAGTCTAGAAGGGATGTAAATGTCAATTTAAAGAAAGCTAGAGAATTATCTAGGGATTGAATAATACAGTAAACCCAGAGGTGGATAAGAATTGTGGGTTGATGTTACAGATGCAAGAGTGTACTTTGTGAGCTAGAACAGATGTACATCACTATTGCATGGTGTTGGGAATATGGAGAAGCATGGGAAAACTACAACTGGAGTGACCTATGGACTGTGGTTAACAGTAATACTGTAATATTCATGCAACTATGCTAAAGATGTACTGTGTTGATAATGGGGGAGTATGGAAAAAGTGTGCCAAATGTATGCTGTGGACCATGGCCAGTGGTAATAGTCTGATGATATTATCTCGTAATCCATAACAAAAGTTCCACCATGGTGTGGTGTGTTGATAGAATGGTGTTGTATGGGAATTCTGCACATGTGCATAATTGTTTTGTAAGGTTACAACTTCTGAAATTAAAAAAATATTTTAAAAAATAATAATAGGGTGGGTTGGAGGGGAATACACCAAATGTAAGATATGGACTATAGTTAGTAGTAAGATTTTGGTGATATTCTTTCATAATTTGTAACAAATGTTTCAAAACAATGCAAGGTATTGGTGGTAGGATGAGGTATGAGAGCCATGTATGATGTTATGTATGTTTGTTTTGTAAGCTCACAACTATTACTATATACTTATTGTTTATATATGAGTGATATACTTCAATAAATTTTTTAAAAGTGATCCTAATTGGAAAGAAAGAAAGCATTGGACAAAATCTACTCATGATAAAAATTCAGCAAACTAGGAATAGAAGGGAACTTCTTCAACTTGTGAAGAAACATCTACAATAAAAACCTATAGTTAACACTGCACTTGTGGCAAGAAATTAAATAGTTTTCCCCTAAGATCAGGAATAAAGTAAGAAAGTCTCTTTTCACCACCCCTATTCAACATTGTACTGGAAGTTCTAACTAATGCAGTATCACACATGCACACACACACACATGTACACAGGAAATAAAAGGTATACAGATTGGAAAGAAAGAAATAATACTGTCTTTGTTCACAGATGACATGATTGCCTATGTAGAAAATCACAAGGATCTACAAAAATACTCTTAGAACTGGATTATTATAATAATAAGCAATTATAGCAAGGTTGCATGATACAAGGTTAATATACAAAAGTTAATTGCTTCTTATATACCAGTAATGAAAAATTGGAATTTGAAACTACAAACACAATACCATTTACTTTAGCACCAAAAAAATGAAGCACTTAAGAATAAATCTATTGAAATATGCACAAGATATATATGATAAAAAAGACAAAATTCTCTGATGAAAGAAATCAAATATCTAAATAAATTGAGAGATATTCCATGTACATATATGGAAGATTCAATAGTGTTAAGATGTTAGTTCTTCCCAACTTGATCTATAGCTTCAACAAAATTGTAATCAATCTTCCAACAAGTTATTTTGTGTATGCTGAAAAACTGATTCTAAAGTTTATAGGGATGGGAGGTTGTGGGAGGAGTGGGAGGTGGAGCACATGGGAATCCCTACAATTTTTGTGTAACATTTATGTACTCTAAGTATCTTTTAAAAAAATAAATAAAAATTATTATTTAAAAAAAAAAGAAAAATAAATAAAGTTTATATGGAAAGGCAAAAGATCCAGAAGAGCCAGCACAATACTGAAAAAGAAGATCAGAGTCAGAAGACTGATATTACCCGACTTAGAGAATATTACCATATTCAAGACAGCATGTTACTGATGAAACAATAGACAAATAGATAATGGAACATTATAGAGAGCCCAGAAATAGACCCACACAAATATAGTGAACTGATATTTGACAAAGGTGCAAAGACAATTTAATAGAGAACAAATAGTCCTTTCAACAAATGTTGCTGAAAGAGCTTGACATCCACAATGAAAAAAATTAATCTAGATACAGACCTTATACCTTTCACAGAAATTAACTCAAAATCAACCATAGAACTAAGTGTAAAATTGAAAACTATAAGATCTTTAGAAGAAAACAAAGGAGAAAATCAAGGTGACTTTGGGTTTGGTGATGACTTTAGACACACCAAAACATGATTCATGAAAGAAAAACATTGATAAGTTAGATTTCATTAAAATTAAAAATGTCTTCTGTGTTAGTTTGAGTCTTTTATGTGGATCCCAGAAAATTATTTTCTTAAGTTGAACCTATTGTGAACCTTTGATTAGATCAGTTAAGAGCCATTTAATTAGATTGCCCCAGTAGGGTCTAGCTTAGGGTGGGTTTTAACCCCTTTTACTGGAGTCCTTTATAAATAGGAGAAACATACAGGAAAAAAAAAAAAAAAGCCACAATGACAAAGAAAAGCTTTCAGATGTTGACAAACCTGGGAGTGAGAAAATCCACAGACAGAGCAGCCCAAAGCTGAAGCAACTAGCCTAGAGGAGAAGGCAGAGACTGGTAGAGTTGCCATTGTGCCTTGCCACGTGACAGGAGTCCAGGATCGCCAGCAGCCAACCTTTGGTGAGACAGCATCTCTGATGATGCCTAACTTTGGACATTTTCCTAGCCTTGGAACTGTAAGCTTTTACCTAATAAACCCTATTGGTAAAAGCCAACTTATTCCTGGTATACTGTATTGGCAGCCTTTAGCTAAAATATCTTCTCTATGAAAGACATTATTAAGAGAATGAAAAGACAAGCCACAGGTTGGGAGAAAATTTTTATAAAATACATATTTGATAAAATAGTTTTATCCAAAATATAAAAATAACACAACTCAAAAATAAGAAAACAAACAACTCAATTTTTAAAATGAACAAAAGAGATGAAGAGACAACTCATTAATGAAGATATTCAGATGTCAAATAAGCCTATGAAAAGATGCTCAACATCATATGTCATTAGGGAACTGCAAATTAAAATTAAAACAATTCACACCTAGTAGAATGGAGGAAAAAAACCTAAAAATCTAACACAACCAAATGCTGCTGAGGCTATGAAGCAACAGGAACTCTCATTCATTGCTGGTGGAAATACAAAATGGCACAGCCATTTTGGAAGACAGATTATCAGTTACTTACAAAACTAAATGCAGTCCAACAAATGCTTTCCTAGGTATTTACCCAAAGGAGTTGAAAACTTATGTCCACAAAAATTCCTGCACACAGAAGTCAAAAGCTAGAAACAATCAAGCTGTCCTTCAAAAGCAGAATGGATCAATAAACTGTGGTACCTCCAAAAAGTCAAATATTATTCAACAATAGAAAGAAATGAGTGATCAAGCCATAAAAAGACATCTAGAAATCTTAAATGCATATTGTTTAGTGAAAGAAGCCAGTTTGAAAGGCTATATACTGTATGATTCCAACTATATGACATTCTGGAAAAGACAAAACTATAGAGACGATAAAAAGATCAGTGGTTGCCAAGGGCTCCGGGGGAGGAGGGAAGAGAAGACTAGGTGAAGCACAGGGGATTTTTAAAGCAGCAATTCTATTCTATATATTATAATGGCAGATACTTGATATTATGTACTTGTTGAAACCCATAGAACTGTGCAACACAAAAAGTGAATCCTAACGGAAGCTATGGGCTTTACTTACTGTATCAACATTAGTAACAAATGTACCACACTAATGCAAGGTGTTAATAATAGGGGAAACTGTCAACAGAGAGGACAGAGGGGGGATATATGGGAACTTTCTGTGCTATTTGCTTAATGTTCTGTAAACCTAAAAGTGCTCTAAAAATAGAGTCTATTGATTTAAAAAATTGCTTTTTATTCCTAATACAAGAGGATATAAGAGTATTTTCATCTTTGTATTCTCCGGTGCTTGTCACAAAATAAATTTAAATATTTATTGAATGAATGAATGAATGCATAAAAGCTACCATTAAAAATGATAGCTTTAAGATGATAGAGTAAATCCAAGCATTGAATCCAATTCAACCCCTGTTGAAATCAGGAAGTCACTAATTGATACTGCAAAAATAAGTAATTCAAAGGACAGTCTTGAAAAATGAAGAAAAACTGAACAGCATTATAAAATCGGTGGGATAATATAATGGACCTAGAGTTTCAAGGACATATAAAATAATTTAGGGTGAAGATTAAGAGTGTTATTAAAGACAGATTCATGAAAGGTGACCATACTTAGAAATATCTCAGTAATATGTTTAAATTTAAAAGGTTTATCCCCAGTACTTATCACCATCTACAATATTCCATATAGTTACCTATTTTATATACTGTATTTTTCCTTCCACTAGAATTTAAGCTCCATGAGACCTGGGATTTTTGTCTTTTGGTTCATCACTGCTATATCTCCATCACCTAAAATACTCCCTGATATATCATAAGCACTTAAAAAATAGTTATAATATTAATTTATACAACTATAATAAATTAATAGCTATTAATTTAAAATGAATGAACTAATTTTAAATTAAATTTAAAAATCAATCAAGCTAGAATTGCGGGGTTGTAGTGGTATATAGATGGTGCATGGAGCTAGGTATATTTCCAATAAAGGAATTAAAATCAGGTTGGCCTCAGATTTCTCCTCTGCATCAAATGCAAAAAAAAGCAATATAGCTTAAAAAGTAATAAATAAGCTGCATTTTGTGCACATAGATAATAAAGACAAATCTCAAGTTTATGCAAATTTTATAAATTTATAATTCATAAAAATTTCCTATAGATATAGATAGACAAATAAAGAGCTATAGGATGTGTATGTACATGTGTTTGTGTGTGTTAGTGTTTTGACTCAGAATAATCATTCAAGTCTTTAGGGGATGGAGAAGGAGGAGCAAGGATAGGGAATTGCAGAGCTTTCCGAACACCATTAGCAGCTCTCTTTCATCTGATATGAAAGGTGGCAGGAAAGCTGGGAAAATCTCTGCCAAGTCCCACTTCTACTGTTTTCCAAATCTACTAGTGCATTGTGGTTTTACTCACTGTCTCATAAAACGTTTCTTCTTTTTGTACAGACACCTCAAAACGGTGCTTTGGTCAGCTCTCAGTTATGGATTTGCCTGGTAACTTAGCTTGGGTTTCTTAGGAAGCAAAACCTAAACCAAGGACCTGTGTGCAGGTCGTTGATTTAGGATACAATCTCAGGGAATAGGAGTGAGGAATGGGGGAGAACAAAGAAGGAAAGAACAATATAAGGATGCATTGTTGAAATCACCAGGGAGAGCAAATGGGTTTCAAACCTATTCAGAACTTTCTAGAGTACAGAAAATAACTCTCACAATTGTGTTCCAGAAGGATAGACCAGGAGAAGTATTTATATATCAGCTTCCATCCCCAGTTGGTTGGATGTCCCTAGGGACATTAACTTCTTGGTGCCTCCTGTTTGTATAGGCTGGTTGCTCCCACCAGCTTCTGTAAAACGAGAGAAACCTGGGCAGAAACTGAAAGATATTAGATACTAGGTTTTCATTTGAGCAAGACACCATAAGCATGCTGTGAATGGAAGCCTTAGAAAACTGTCTCCTGCAGTCATGTCTGAAGTCAGAGGTGAGACCAAGAGGTTGTGATTCCAGGCCTCAAAAGGAGCCTAATATTTCTTTGTTAGATATCCCAAGGCTACATGCTTTGCTGCCCATGATTCAATTATATGCCATCCTCCTATCTAGTCCAATTAACCAGAATCTGCTTTGGAAATAGTTATTAATGTTTCTGCTTATTGGAAGGGGAGTTTGGACAAGAAAAAATATTGATGAGGACAATTAGAATATTAAGGATAAATAAATGTGTATGTGTGCATTATTTGACTCTAGAGGCAAAGGGTACTAGTTCTATTAAAAATATTTATAAGAATTTATATACTTAAGTAGAAAAAATTCATTAAAAAATAGAAACTATAGGGCAAAAATCTTAATGCAGTAAAATTAGAAATTTTATATGTACTTTAAATTCTTCTATTATACACAATAACTTCCATATTCTTGAGTTCATTGTTAAGTGGCATTACACCAATCATTTCCCTGTTTTCCTCAGCCTCTATTCCCACCCTCTGTGCTTTGCTATGTATTAGAGCAGGCTAGAAGTCTGCAATCTGAATTTGTCAGTCTTCCTTGCCAGCTGTTTTCCTAATCAGTCTTACTAATAGAAGGCACTAGTGAAATTAAGAAGACATCAGGAAGAACAGTTTTCTGTTTCGGGCTCCAAAGGTATGGCAATTGCTGGTTATTGCTGTCAGTAACTGTAATAGCAGCAGTCTGGTTGATTCCAAATTCTAGCAGAATGGGCAGAGGTAACTCCTTTTTTTTTTCCAGGAGGTACCAGGGATTGAACCCAGTACCTTGTACATGGGAAGCAGGTGCTCAACCACTGAGTTACATCTGCTCCCCAATGAGAGTTGGTTTTTTTGTTTCTTTGTTTTTAGGAGGTACTGGGGATCAAATCCAGGACCTCATACATGGGAAGAAGGCGCTCAACCACTTGAGCTACATCCACTTCCGAGGTAACTCCTTTTTATTGGTTTTAGCCTTGGTCTAGGCATCACACCCTTGGCAGTTTCGGTACCAACTTCATGGCGTCTCCAACAGGCAGTTGGAGGCTCACTGATGTCAGCCCAAGTCTAGCAGCTTCTCATCTCTTAGTATCACCCCTTTTTTCCCTATGTTCCTCCAGCGCTCTTTCCTTCTCCTTTTCGTTCTTCTATCCCTTCCAATTCACATCAACAGTTCTTTGTATAAAATTCTTTCTGTTGGAAGTACCTAGAGTGATTTTTTGTTTTCCCAAATGGACCCTGACAAATACATATACCTTTGACTAATTCTTGGATTTTACTTACTGACTGTAGACATTGTTCCAGAATATTTTGTCACCTTGTTTTATGGTAGAAAAACCTGAAAGTAGCAAGAGGTTTTTTTTTGTTTTTTTTTTATTACTTTGCATTTATTCTGTTTATATTGTTTGCTTTTATGCAGTGAGGTAGCCTATGACTTTTCCTACCCAATCTTTTTTTCTATTTTTTACCCTCTTTTCACAGGTGTCAGACCTGCATTTCAGTCTGTGGTTCTGACTGCCTTCTCCAGCTTCCTCCACTTTATCTTCACAGGCAGAATTATAAATTTTCTTGCCCTTATGATTCTGTTTTGGCATGTGCTTATATGAGGGCCTGAACCAAGACACTAGGAAACACAGTTTAGATTATTCTAGTGACTGATTAAAAATGAATTTGACAGAAACATGTCTAGAGGGATGGAGAAGACCTTTCTTTAAAACATGTTAAAAATAATTTATTTTCAATTTTAGAAACGTTAAGAAGGTTCTTGCTTTTGAAAATAAAAAAGTAAACTTATAAACAAAATAGGGATATGGCCAAAACTAGAGCACACTCAGAATAGAGTAACCAGGATAGCAAAAGGAATAAGTTATATCTAGATCAGGTAAGGGAATAAAGAAAACCTTAAGAGGCTTCTTAATGGTTGAAGGACCAGCATACAAAATGAGAACCTGGCTTCCTGAGGTAAAACTAGGATGAATAAACATAAACTACAGGTTGATAGATTTTAACTTACCGAAAGGAAAACTTAAACAATATATGCACAAAACAAATAGTCCCCTCTGTGGAGAACTCAAATAAGGTCCTGATGATAACCTGGTGAAGGTGTGCCAGAAGCACTGGTGGGTGGCTGAATTCTAATACTTTTGAGATTGGTCTAATGCTGAGTTAGTTGAATCTATAACACCTTTAGTAAAACAGAATAATTCATTCTCACATCTCCTACTTTAAAAATTTCCCTTTCCTAAGATCAAATTCTTATAAGTGTAGTGATGTCAACAGGGCATAGAAAGCAAGCTCTATGAATATACCTGTTTACTGTGTCTCAGTGAAGGCATAAATCCTTATCTCAGTGGAGAAGACCATATGGAGCCCAAAGAGAGGAAGAAAATATATTGGCTTTGAAAACAACTAATTAAGCCTGATGGCTGGACCAGAAATATCTTCTACCTTTACACTAAAAAATATTTCAAATTAGTTTCTAATTGATATAAAGTAGAAAACCTAAAAATATCCTATTTCTCTAGGAGTTGCTTTTGGTGTTGGTGCTGTGAAATTGAT
The DNA here is from genome assembly GCA_029593785.1 of Cabassous unicinctus. Classification (NCBI taxonomy): domain Eukaryota; kingdom Metazoa; phylum Chordata; class Mammalia; order Cingulata; family Chlamyphoridae; genus Cabassous; species Cabassous unicinctus. Next base: position 9,072 of record JAQZBX010089184.1, read on the forward strand.
GGCCTAGACGGAAAATGGCATGGAACATATTGGCACATCATTGCAAGTTTTATTAACGCATCTGTAAAGTTCAGTGCACATGTCCTATATACCTGATTTATAGGCTTTCTCTTACATTGCTCAAAACTGCATGAAGCTAAAAGTAAGCACTTATTAATCCAAACTTGGATTCTTCAAAGAAGACATAAAGCTAGTCTAATTAGTCAATAAGTTGATATTTATTAAAAGCCCGCAGTGTGAGGAGATTGTGGGCAAGCATTCTATAGCTTATCTCAGGCAATGGCATCACCTTCTACAAGTACCTAACCTAGAAAACTCAGTTATATTTAACTATATCTCTTCTATTCACCACAATTAATCTGACACTAATATGTCAATTCCACTTCCTAAATATTTTCCAAATCCTCATCTGCTCTCCAGCCTCATGATCACTTTTCCTATTCATGGTTTTATTACTTCCTCCCTGGATTATTAAAATAGCCTCCTATCTGGATGCCCTGTCCCTCAACTGTTACCTCGCCAATCAGCTACTTGCATTATTGCCAAAATTATCTAGTTATCTCACTCTTGCATTTCAAAGCCTTCAATGGGCTTCCCAGTGCCTCAATAAAACGCAAATTTTCAAAATGCCCACCTGTAAAAGGAAGATTTGGAGTATATTATGGCTAACTCCGTTCCACCTCTGACATATTACAGATTTATGCTTCTCAGTAAATGGTGACTAAATAATGAGCTATTCCTAAGCAGCACTATAGTTAAATAAACACATGACTATGGCCATGTGTAATTTTCCTAATTTGCAAAGTTCTTTTTGATATCTGTGTCTGTTTTCTCTCTCTCTATATATATATGTATACACACACACACACACATATACAGTATAGACAAAAATAAACTGGTGAATTTTTAAAAATGCCCAGTATCTCTGAAAATATCTTGGAAATAAATACATTCTTCACTTTAGAGATGAAAAATTCAGAACAATAATGATAGTGAAAATCACCAATAATCCCACCATCTAATGCTAATATTTCAGGTAGGTTCTTTCCTTCCAGTTTTTTTAATAATGCACAAACTTTTTAAAAACCAAAATTCTATCACATGCAGGGTTTTGCCACTTTGCATGAGTATTCCATATCATTAAACATTTTTTTTAAAATGTGCTCTTAGTAGATGTACAAGTAATTTAGCCATTATCTTACGGTTTTGCATCTTAAACATTAACTAATCTTTAACCATAGCTCTAATTATTTTCTTGGTATAAATTCCTAGAAATGGGATTTCAGGGGTTGGAAGAAAAGAATAGTTTTAATGTTCTATATATGGGCTGACAAAGTTTTCCACCAGGTGTACCAACCCTGTAAGGAAATGTTCATCTCACCAATATCCTGCCAGCATTGTATATTATCTTTTTTCAAGATTATTTTGCCAATTTGAAATCTAGGTTTAATTTTCATGTTTTAAAATTACTATGATGATTGAATATTTTTTTCATATGGTTATTGGTAATTTGGTTGGTTTCTATTATAAATTGTCTATTCATGTGCTTTGCCCATTTTTCCATAGGGGTATCAAATAGTACATATTTTGCCAGCAGGTTTCAAAACACATGGGGGAAAAAACATATTCATGGAATGTGCCTTTGAAGTTGCATTCAATAGAACCCAGGCAGAGTTTAGTGGTGAATAAAGCAATTGCTTTTGCTTAATGACACAGGTGGGGAAAGAGTTTGCAGAACATGTTTTTCTTGAAAATACAATATCTGTGCCTGGCAATGTAGGTGTACATACAATTCAGCTTCAAAAGTGCTTTCACAGAAGGAGCTGCTGGAAACATAGTATAAATATCTGCCTTTTGTATCACAGAGTTTCTTTGGAAGAACATATCTAATAGTTCTTTTAAGCCTAAATTCAGGAATTGATGATAAGTAAATTATCAGAGAAGCTAGAAACTTCAGGTCATCCTTGACATGTCCCCTATCCAATTTCTAACAGATTCCTGTTTATTTTTCCTCAGTGCCACTCCAATAGGTGCCCCTGGATCCATCCCCATTGTCACTACCTTACCTAGAGCTTTGTCACATCTTACCAGGGACATTGTGGCAGCCTCCTAGGCCTAAAATTGCTCCCAATTAGTATCCAGTCTTTGTGTTCTATCTGAATTATACCTATAGTTAAGTATGATTTTTTGTCTTTAAAAATTGTACAAGCTCATTAGAGAAAATGTGGGTGACAGAAAAAAGCAAAACAGGCAAAATATTATCCACTGTCCTATCACTCAGATAAAAATTGAAATTCCTTTATATACTCATTCAGTCTTTCCACTTAAAAATGGTATCACCCTGTACAGATGTATAATCTGTTTTATTCACTGAGCAATATATTTTTTGCAAACATCTCCTTAAGATTTTAAACCTTTTTTCTGCAGCAATTTTTTTTCAATGGCTGTTGATGTGCCATTGTATGGACATACACAGTAAACATCTTTATAAGTTAATCTTTTTTTTTAATATTCTAAAATATTACTTCATTGACTTCTTCCATCCAATGTTGCCGTGAAGAAATCTGATATCAATTACATTCTTCTTTCCTTGTAATTGAACTGCCTTTCCTTTCTGGAAGGTAGTAGAAATTACATTTTGTCTTTGATATTCCCAGTGGGAGGTTTTTTAAATCTCTCTTATTTGGTGCTCCATAAGCCCTACTCCGTTCTGGGGACTTTCACTTTTCAAAAATCCTGGGACAGTTTTCTCCATCATTTCTTTAAATATTTCTTTATTTTCATCAATAGAAATTCCCTTAGGATAAATCCCTAAACACAGATAGGCCTAGGCATGGCATACTTAAAAGTTTAAGCCTTTGGATACATTTGGTAAACTTCCCAGAGTAATAAATAGGAATAAAATCATGCTGTTTGGTAATTGATCCAATATTGCCTGAAAAACCAACTGTCTTCAGTCTTATGCTATAGTCAAACACCTGGAGTTTCTCGTCACAAGATGAACGCCCCTCTTGTTCTTTCTTCTTGGAATGATGTTGTTGCCTTTATTCCTTGTTTGGCTATTCCTACTCACCCTTTAAGAGCCAACCCAAATATCACTTTGTGGATCTTTCCCCAAATTCCTCAGTGTAAGTCTTTTTTGCTGTTCTTCTGTAGTATTTTGTTCATAGAGTCATTATAACATATTTTAATTATTTATATTTTTACCTTTATATACCCCTAAACTTTTAAGTCCTTTTGGAAAGAGATTCTCTCTTAATCATCTCTTTATTGCCAGAGGCTTGCAAATGGCACCATGTTAGGTGATCAGTCGATGTTTGCAGACCCAATGAATGAGTTTTCAAATAACCAACAAAACTTAAACTGAATGTGCAAAACACTTTTTAAGCACTCTCATTCAATTTTCAAAACCACTTGTATTATTATCTTCCCTTTGTAGATGAGAAAACTGAGTTTTAGAGAGGTTAAGTAACTTGCTCAAGGTAGAGCTGGGATTTTAATTCCAAGATCTTTCTAATTCCAGAGTTAAGACTTAGCCAATAGGCTCTTAGGTTTCCTGCTGGTTCCATGTTTTGATGAATGTGG
>JAQZBX010089185.1:0-12631 GCA_029593785.1 Cabassous unicinctus
AAAAAAAAAAAAAAGAGAAAAAAGACACAAATAAGTAAAATCAGAAATGAGAGGGGGGACATTACCACTGACCCCACAGAAATAACAGAGATCATAAGAGTATACTATGAACAACTGCATGCCAAAAAACTAGTCAATGTAGAGAAGATAGACAAATTCCTAGAAACACAAGAACCACCTACATAGACCTTAGAAGAAACAGAAGACCTCAAGGAACTAATCACATGTGAAGATATTGAAACAGTCATCAAAAACCTTCCAAAGATGAAAAGCACAAAACCAGATAGCTTCACAGTTGAAATCTACCAATCATTCAATGATGACCTAATACCAAACTTGCTCAAGCTCTTCCAAAAAATTGAACAGGAAAGATTTCTACCAAATTCATTCTATGAAGCCAAAATCACCCCAATATAAAAAACAGATAACGAACTAGAAAAAAAAAAAAAAAGAAAATTACAGACCAATATCTCTAATGAATATAGACAAAAAAATCCTCAACAAAATACTTGCAAACAGAATCCAAAAGCATATTAAAATAATGACACATCACAATCAAGTGGGTTTCATCCCAGATATACAAGGATGATTTTATATGAGAAAATCAATTAGTGTAATAAAACACATTGATAAATTGAAGAAGAAAAGTCATATGATCCTCTCATTGATGCAGGAAATAAAATGACACATACAGCACTCTTTCTTCATAAAAACACTACAAAAGGTAGGAATAAAGGGAAGATTTCTCAATATGGCAAAGTGCATATGTGAAAAACCTACAGCTTGCATTGTACTCAGTGGTGAAAGACTGAAAGCTTTCCCACTGAGATCAGGAAAAACACAAGGATGCTCACTGTAACCATTGTTATTCAACATTGTGCTAGATGTTCTAGCTAGACCAATCAGGCTAGATAAAGATATAGAAGGCATCCAAATAGGAAAGGAAGAAATAAAACTTTCACTATTTGCTGATGATATGATCCTTTATGTAGATTCTCCTGAAAAAGCCACAAAAAAGCTACTAGAACTAAGAGCTGAGTTTAGCAGAGTGGCAGGATGCAAGAGTAATATGCAAAAATCAGTAGAGTTTCTGTACACTACTGGTTTGCAATCTGAGGAGGAAATTTAAAAATTCCGTTTGTAATAGCCACTAAAACAATCAAATATTTAGGAATAAACCTAACCGAGGACATAAAGGGTCTGTATTCAGAAAACAACAAAACATTGCTAAAAGAAACTGAAGAAAACAAATAAATGGAAGAGCATTCCATGTTTATTGATTGGAGGCTAAATATCATTAATATATCAATTTTACCCAAAGTGATTTACAGATTCAATGCAATCCCAATAAAAAATCCCAACAGCCTTTTTTTTCAGATATGGGGGAAAAAATTATAGATTATATTTGAAAAGCTAAGTGGTCCCAAATAGCTAAAAAGATCCTTAAAAAGAACGAAGTTGGAGGACTCTCACTTCTGGGCTTTAAAACATATTACTTAATTACAACAGTAAAACAGCATGGTACTGATATAAAGACAGACACACTGACCAATAGAACTAAATCTATAACTCAGAAATAGACCCTCACATCAACGATCAAGTAATTTTTGACAAGTCAGTCAACCTTCCCAGCTGGACCAGAACAATTTATTCAACAAATGGTGCTGGGAGCACTGAATAGCCATATCCAAAAGAAAGGGGGAGCCCTATCTCACACCTTATACAAAAATTAACTAAAAATGGATCAAGCACCTAAATACAAAAGCAACAATCATAAAACTCTAGAAGAAACTGTAGGAAAATATCTTTAAGATCTTATGGTAGGCAGTAGTTTTTTAAACTTTACACCCAAAGCACAAGCCACAAAAGAGAAAAATAGATAAATGGTGAAGCGGAACACCTTATGTAAATAAACGACTTTCAGGAGGAAATTTAATGGAACTTTTATTACCGCCAGGACTTAGTCCTCAGTGAGAGTCCTGTCTAACGTCTGGAGACTGCAATTTTTATAGATTCCTTTCCCGATCGCGCCACTCCTTCCGGCACACGCCAAAAGGCAGGATTGTGTTAAACATATACATTTCTATATAAAGTTATGAGCAAAGCAAGCAGGCACAGTTCCAGAAGCTGATGCTTGCTGTTAGCATTCCAGCAGGGAGAGGGAGTGGTTGATCTTTGGAGCATGATGTGCTGATTTTTGTCAGACCCGGATGGGCACACGGGTTTCCCCCAACCGCAGTTGTTAGAGGATTTTTCTACTGGGAATTTCCTGGTACTGTTTTACTTCCTTCTCATTGGGACCTCCTCAAAATTAAACACTTTTGCACCTCAAAGGACTTTGTCAGAAGGGTGAAAAGGCAGTGGACTCAGTGGGAGAAAATATTTGGCAATCACATATCCGATAAGGGTTTAATATCCATAATATGCAAAGAGATCATACAACTCAACAATAAAAAGACAAACTACCTGATTACAAAAAGAGCAAAAGACTTGAAAAGACAATTGTCCATATCACTCTGATGTTTTTCTGTCCTGCCCTATTTTGTTCTGCTCTGCCCTATCTTATCCTGTCCCATCTTTTGCATCCAAAAAACTTCTGGTTGTGACTTACTAAGTTGATTTCGTGACCTGGGTTTCAAATCTGCAGTTTGACATCTGAGGAGATTTGAGAAGTGGCTGGTCCAGCCCTGAAATGGCAAGCTGGGCAGACAGGCCTGTGAGAGAAGGGGTGTCCAGGGATCCTTCCGGCCCTGTTGGCCCTCCGGAGTCTGGATAGGGTCCTTCTCACCTGGGCTGTTTTCCCAGGGTCCTTTCTCTGTTGGAGTATTCTTTTTGGGAGGCTGAGTCAGGTCAGTGTGGACCTGATGTCTGGGGGTGCAGCGTGTGGGGGAAGCCAAAACAGGGCAGCCTGCACCGGGGTTGCACCCGGAGGAGCCAGAAGAGGACGCCAGGGGGCGGCCAGGTGCTTTGGATTCCAGCTGCTTGATGAGGTCAGTGCTGCTGTGGAGACTGCCCAGGAGCCTGCGCCTGGATACCGGTGGGGTCCCTGGAGTACGGGGCTTTCGTGGGATGGGCGAAGAGTTTCATCAAGACACGGGCTAGCGTCTGCGCCGGTGCCGGAGTCAAGCATGGTGAGGACTGGGGCATCTGCCCTGCTAAGCACAGCGAAGCCGATGGAGCCTGCAAGACGTTCTGAGCATGCATCCAGAGCCTCCAGCTGGACGGAGGGCAGGTGCTGCCCGCTCGCTGGGCACTCAGGACCCGTTAGCAAAGACTGGAAGCCTCCAGAACCAGACGGGCTAGCCTGGCTGCAGAGAGGGGCCGGGTACTCATCTCTATCCGGGCGTGGGCTGCGGGGGGAGGCCTTTTCCTCGGCAGAGATGGGGTCGAGGACTCTTCTTGGCAGTGGCTGGGAGAAAGGCATTGCTTAGGCTGGAGAACAGAACCCGTCTCCAGCCTCAAGCACTCCTTGTTTTGTTTGGTTTGGCACAAGGACAGTGGTCCGTTCTCTAAAGCCTGCAGCTGCGGCTCGGCTGTGCATGTTGAGCAAGGAGGCTGCAGTGACGTCCAGGGATGGGGTGATGATGGTGAAGGTGGGAGGTGGTGGGTGAAAGTGGGTGATGACAGGTGATGGTGGGTGATGGTGGAGTGATGATGGGGTGATGATCAGTGATGGTGGGTGATGTGGGGTGATGGAGCGATGGTGGGTGATGTTGGTTCCTACATTTTGTGTCTGACTGACTTCCTCAGCCAAGTTGGTTTAGGGATCTCCTGTATCTGTTGCCGGGATCAGTAGTTCATCCCTTTGATTGCCAGGAGGTGCCATACTGTAGAGGGTAGAGGTTTTCATGTTTCCAGGATTCGATTTTTATGAATAAAGGCGTTATGAACATTTGCATAAAAAAAGACAATTGCAAAAAAAAAAAATACAAATAAAATAAAGCATATTACCATCATCCCAGAATGTTCCTTCAGGCTTTCCTCAAAAATCTTCATATTGCTCTCCTTACCAACACACAATAATTAGTGCTTTCATCTATATGACCTTGCGCTAGGTTTTCTAGTTTTAAACATCTTTATACATGACATCATTTAATAGCCCCTCCTTTGTGTAAGGCATTTTAAAACTCCAATGAATGAATATTTTCAGATTCAATCATATTGTTGGGGTGAATCCATAACCCCTGTTTAAAATTTTAATAATATTATTTTGTATAAATACTTCATGGATGTTTATTATTTTCTCTTGGTTGGACATCTGCACATTTACCACATTTTATTTAGTGTGAAGAAAGCTGCTGTGAGTATTATCCTACAAATTTCTATTGGATGATAGCACTTAGTTCTCTTATGTACTTAATGAAGACAGAACTCACAGGAGCTGTTTAATTTTACTAGAAACTACTCAACACTTTACAAAATGTTGTAATATTTGTCACCAAATGTTTATAAAATGCATGAAAAGTAAGGTTGAACAAAATCACCATCATGGTGTATTGCCAATAATGATATTCTGAGTTGTATAGTAATATATCATTGTGTTTGGAATTAACTTTCCCTTGAGAATATATGAACTGATCCATACACTGAGTCATTAATCACTTCTTCATGAGTTTAAAAGGACATAATTTTCTACGATATGCTCTCTGATCAATATGGAATTAAATTAGAAATCAATACTATAGAAGTTTTAAATTACTGCATATATTTAAGCAATCTTCAAGTCAAAAATATCACAATTAATGTTCAAAAATATTTTGAATTGAATGATGTGAAAATATAATACATAGAAATTGGTAGAATTTTAAAAAGCAGTGCATAGAGAGAAGTTTAAAATTGTAAGTGCCTATACTAGACAGGAGGAAAGTCTAAAGTCAATGACCATCATTTCTAACTGAAGAAACCAGGAAAAGAAAGTGATCCTCCAGTAAGTAGAAGAGTATAAATAAATGATAAAGAAAAAGAAAAAGTAAGAAATGTAAAAAGTTTTATTTTCTTTGAAAGATCTACCAGATTAAGTTCTACTTAGATATATCAGGAATTAAAGAGAATGAAGTCAAATATCAAAATCAGTAATGAAATAGGCTACTGAAAGATAGGCTCCATCTATGAAAATAAATGAAAATTTTAAAATTAAAGAAATTTTGTTGCAAATGATAAAATTTGGTTTCAATGGAATTAGAATTTTAGAAAATTGTCCTCCACATAACCTTAGGACCTCCCAGTAATGAATGACTTTGTTGCTAGAAAGTTTACTGAAATAAATGAATGTGTTTCATAATTTTATTGTGTAAGACATATTTCATATTTGAAAGTTAACCAAATATGTAAATCAATACTTTCTAGATGAACAATATATAGTGTTACAAAATCATGCATGGGTGTGAAAAAATTCAATACTTTTAATTCAATGAGTTTAAAGTAAAAAATATCACAAACCTGTCACAATATGACATACATAATATGAAAGTTCTTTTTATATTTTCAGTTTATAAGCTGCAATTCTTCTTTATAAGTAACCACTTGTTGAATTTTTTGTAGAATTTCAATATTAGAAGAAGTATTAATGATTATCTAAAAGTGATAATCAAATACTCCTTCCATTTTTTGGCAATATGTCTTGGTAAGGCTCTCTTTTCTCTAAAGAATAAATAAAGACACAGGTAGACAATTCCAGGTTTTTCTTAACATGCTAGGCTTAAAGAGATTTTCATAAGTCCAAAACAATATCTAATGCCCTAGTTTTAGAAATAAACAAATTTTGGACAAAATGTGCTAATATATTAATGTATACAGGATTATATATAAATGTGTTAATATTTTAATGTATACAGGATTGATTAGGTGTGATAAAATAAATAATTATTTAAACTTATATCCCCTTTAATTTCTAATATGGTAAATATATATGGATATATGTCATTTAATAGAAGTTTCATTGTGTCTTCATTATTGTTAAGAGTGTAAAGGGTCACAAAACACCGGAAAAAATTGTGAAGTGATGATATATAAATTCGATTAAATTGAATTTTCAAAAGTTCAGTATACCTCAGGTAGCATATTTTTGACATGTATTTTACCCACCAGAATCCTCTTTTGAATTCTTTTTTTTCTATGGAAATTAAGAGACTGTGACTTTATTAGAAGCCTGTTGATCATTATGTATTTATTAGATGCCTGTGCATCATCCTGGGACAATATTCAAGTTTCCCTTCACAGAGTCAGATGTGATCCACCAATATTTCTGTGATTCACCTCAAAGTTTTCTGATATCCCCTTCAAATGTTAGATTTTCTGAGGCTTTTTTCCTGGCTATGAGTGCTTGCATCGTCTTAGTATATTCTGACTTTTTGTTTCTGTCACATATTTATACATTTCCGAAGTTGATTAGGATGAGTTCTGTGGAAGCCTGTAACAAAGCCCAGAACAAAGTCTTACCTACATGTACCCCAGAGTTGTTAACTCTCATTTTGTTTGTAACTTCTGGGGTGACTGCTGCCTTAGGTCCAACTGCAAATAAAGCTTCTCCTAAAATTCTTCTCACACTGTGTTTACTCCATGGTGCTGCATTCATAAACCCTATCACCTATATTCTGTGAAAGAGAGTTTAACATTATCCTAGGCAGAATTTTCAACAGATATTTTTAGCTCCCAAGCAGGGAATTTAGAGATTAAAAAATTCTTAAAAATAAATTCCAAAGAAGTTTAATTTTTACTTGATATTTTTTCTTAAAATTATCTGGTTTAATTGGCTACATGTAAGCTAGTGAATTTTATAAACCTGTGTGAAAGTTTTTCATACCCAATACCACCTTTGTTAAATTCATGCATTCTTCTTAAAACAAATTCCGTATTGTAATATGTCTCTTAATATTTGAGAAAATTTTAAACTAAAAATAAAGCATGCCATCATGTGGAGAGTACCATGTCTTTTCAGAAATATCTTGACAGGTGCCTCTACCATTGAGAAAACTTTAAGTTACTGGATACTGCCATCCTGGAAGAAAATATTGAGTGCTTTAGGTCAGAGAAATCTGTTTAAATTTCTTTTCTTGCATTCACTCTTGTCCTGTAGCTACCTAATAAAATAATAGATCTGAGTCACTATGGTCCAATGAGGAAAAGTTAAAGTTGGAAAACAGAAAGAGATGCTTCCCTCATTGAAAAGATGTACTATTAAAACCCTCCCAACCTTTCAACTTAGTTTTTATCAGGAAGCTTTTGTTCTCTTCCTGCTTGATGAAAAGATGCATGCTATGCTCAGTTCCTTTAAGCTTTCTTCATTAGGAAGTACAATCAGTACTTAGAGTGGGTGAGACGTAGCAATATATGGTATGGGATTTTTCTCTCTGTATACCACGTTGCTTATACCATTTAATATACTTTTCTCATAAATAAGATTTTCAAACATATTCTCTCAAGATGGAAAGGGTTTTGTCATTCTTTCCCAAAGTCTGAGCCAGCATTTGAAGCTAAAATATATTATCCTTTTTATATCATGTGACTCAATAATTGTAAGGCTGGCTTTCTACTTTAAAAACCATATCTAGACAATGTTCTGCCTTTATGAAATTATCCTTATTCAAACTTTTATCTGCAGTTGTTACAATGGACTTGCCAAGCTTATTATGACTCAGTACATTTTATTCAATATAGAAGGAAGTAATTTATTAATACAAGTCTTATGTTTTCCAAAAATAATCCTATTTACTAGTCTGATTTTTTAATATTCCTACAATTTCTAAAATATAGCCTTATATTTTTTCAATATTGCAATAATTGAGAACTTTATATATGAGTTCTATAGAGAGCTCTCATAGAACTCTCTATAGAGAACTCTCATCTATAGATTGATGCTTTGTCCTTAGGACCTGATATAAAGGCAGCCTCACCCTTTCCAAGGGCTTTTGCAGTGGGCTCGCTTTCCCCAAACAGTGAGGTGAAGTCTCCATCTCCAAATATTGGGGTGACAGCTAGATTATCACCTCCACCTTCATCAAGCATTGGTGTAACAGTTACACTTTTGGGTCCAGGTGGAGCATCAGGTTGACAGTTAGCCTCTCTGCAATCACCCAGGCATCTGAGAAACCTGGTGTATAACACTCTTCCTGACCAATGTGATGGAAGGCCTGCCCTCTTTAAATGCCAGGCCATACTCACCCTCTCCACATACATGGGTGGGTCTTTTCTCTTGACCCAAGAAGACGTCTTCACTTCAGACCTCAGCTTCCATGGTTGTACCTTTACATTCATTTTTCTCTAATCTTTCTCTTTTCTGTCCCTTTTAGTCTGTGCTGGCAGTGGTTTGGTTCATACAGCTTTCACAAAAAACTGGCCAGTTTTGTGTAGGGACCAGATCAAAAGGAGGCTGTGTCAGGTCCAGGATACTGTGCAAGGTATGCTGTCACTTGGGCCATAGGATCCAGCAGACTCAATGGTGCTGTGTCAGTAGCAAAAAGAGATGCCATCTGGCGCCTTTGGTAAGACCTATAGGAGAATCACAATGCAGACACAGGATTTTTGAGCAAAGCCCTGACATCATCTGCAGATAACTTCTCTCCTTTTGAGAAACAGCTTTTGGCCTGCTACTGGGCCTAGCAGAGACTGAATGTTTACCCATGGACCTCTAAGTTACCATGAGATCTGAGTTATCTCTCATGTGCTGGGTATATTTCTGACTTACCAAACCGTAAAGCTCAGCCTGCACAGAAGCACTCTATCATCAGGTGGAAGTGGTATATATGAGATCAGGCTTGAGCAGGTCTTGAAAGAACAAGTAAGTTGCATAAGAAAGTTGCCCAATTGCACCTGTTCACCACTCTTGCCACAATACCATCTCTTTCCCAGCCCAAATCTGTGGCCTCTTGTGGAGTTCCTTATAATCAGTTAACTGAGGAAGAGAAAACCCAGGCCTGGTTTACACATGGTTCTTGATGATTTGCAGGTACCAAATGAAAGTGAACAGCTGCAGCACTGTGTCCTCTTTGTGGGTCATTGCTGACAGACAGTGATGACAGAAAATCTTCCAGTAGGCAGAACTTCCAGCAATGCACCTGGTTGTTAATTTTGCTTGGAAGGGGAAATGGCTGGAGAGCATTTGTACACTGATTCATGGGCTGTTGCAATGGTATGATTTGATGTTTAGGGAATTGGAAGGAACATGATTGGAAAATTGGTGACAAAGAGGTCTGGGAAAGAGGTACGTGGATAAATATTTTTAAGTCAGCAAAAAACATGAAAATACAATTTTGCCCCATGTGAATGCTTACAAGATGGTGACTTCAGCAGCAGAAAGTTTTAATAATATGGGTAAAATTACCTGTTCTGTGGCTAGCATTCAGTCTCTTACTCCAGCCACTCTAGTTATTGCCCAATGGGCTCATGAACAAAGTGGTAATGGAGGTAGGGATGGAAGTTATGCATGGGCTCAGCAACATGGACTTCCTCTTACCAAGGCTGACTAGCCTACAGCCACTGCTGAGTGCCAGTCTGCCAGCAGCAGAGACCCACACTCTGCCCATGATTTGTCACCATTCCCTGAGGTGATCAGGCTGCTCCCTGGTGACAGGTTGATCACAGTGGGTCTTTTCATCAAGGACAGGCCAGTGATTTGTAATAACATGAATAGACACATTCTCCAGATATAGGTTTGCCTTCCCTGCATGCAATGCTTCTTTCAAAATTAAAATCTGTGGACTTACTGAATGTCTTTTCCACTGCCATGGCATTCCACACAGTAATGCTTCTGATCAAGAAACCAATCTAACAGCAAATGATATGTGGGTATGGTTGCATGCTCATGGAATTCATCAGTCTTACAATTTTTCCCATCATCCTGAAGCAGCTATATGGATAAAATGGTGAAACAGCCTCTTGAAGACTCAATTATGGTGCCAAATAGGTGGCAATACCTTGCAGGACTGGAGGAGTGTTTTCTAGGAGGATGTGTATCCTCTATATTAGCCTCCACTCTATGTTAATGTTTCTCCCAAAGCCAGAATTCATGGGTAAATTAATCAAGGGATTTTCTTCCCTAACTTTTCCCCTTATCATATGACATAAATTGCATTAGTTTCATGTTTTATTATTTAAGGATGTCAAGTATGAGAGTGAATATTACCCAAGGACTTGCACCCTATTCTGGAGAGCTGAATATTGTTAGGTATATATATATACATGTTGTTTTTATTTAGAAGCTAGTTATGGTTTAAGGTGATGTGTATGGCTGCCAAGTTGACAAGGGATGAACTTGTTGGTTAAGCTAATACATCAACTCAGCCAAGTAATGGCACTTGTTTGTCATTTATTCAAGCAAGCACTGGGCTAATTGTAATACAAAGGCATTTCATGGCCTTTAATTATTAGTGAGTTGATTGTAGAGACAGCTGATTTCATCTACAATCAACTGAGGAGATTGCCATCAGCAATTAGTGACATCTCATTCAATCAGTTGAAGGCCTTTAAAGGAAAAGTGATTTTGGTATTCAGAGAGAGAATTCCCATCTCTACTTCAGATAGCCAGTGTCTCCTGTGAACTCATCAAAGACCTTCATTGGAGCCCTTGGTTTGCTGCCTGCCCTGCAGAATTTGGATTTCTGCATCCCAATGGTTATGTGAGACAATTTTATAATATCTCATACTATTTACAGACAGCTCCTGTCAGTTCTGTTTCCCTAGACAACCCTGACTAGTACAATCACCATCACCAGTGTGTGGTTATCTAAAAGGCCTATGAAGTGCAAGCCAGGCCCTCACCACTTCCACCACTGTACTCTAACCTTACCAGTGGACCTCCATTCCCCCTGGAGACAGTGGGTCCTTAGTTGAGAAGTCCCTATAAAAAGACTGTGGGACTCTTTGACCCATTCCAAGGTTTGAAGAGAGGTGAGCTGGGAGCAGACCTGGTGTCATTCACAGAGGACACCATGGTGGGACCCCAGCAGGGCAAGGTATTTTTTAGGGGATGGGTGTTAGAGGGAGTGGTAAGTACAGCAGAGTGCAGCTGTTTTCCAGATAGAATCCCAGGGTGTAAAAGGGGCATTAGCTCCAGAAGCAACACCTGGAAATTTTGGCCAGGCAGCCTGGACATCTGTAATGTTGATGATGTCATTGCTCCTGTATGGAAGCAGCTTGGCAATGGTGGTAATGATGGTGATGGAAGTAAGGAGGATTGGTTTTCACTTTAACCTGTTGTCTCTCTGCTGTTCTATCTTAGAAAGCCCTGCTGTGACACCTGGACACACACACCCAATAAGCCAGACCATTGCCCAACCATGGAGTTGAGAGCATACATCATGGTCCATGTGGCCCCCTGGACACCTGACAACTGCTTCACAGGGGATCCTCTACCACTGCAGGGACCTCTGATGTGGCTATTATTCAAGGTGTGCAGAAAGGGGCTTCTTCAGTCTGTCACATCTTGGAGATAGAACACTGCTGCCACCTCTATAACAGCCACCATTTCTGTCTTGGTGATTGTATCTCTGAAATGGTGGAGGATGTAACTTCCACCCTAAAGTGAAACTCTCCATTACTTACTTTAACAGGATTACCACCATTATTGTGAAGAGAACTAAATCTTTGTGTTCATGAACAAAGTTATCCTGAAAGGCTTTGCATTCCTTTTTTCTGATGTTTCAAAACCTTACTGAATAATATGGTGTCCGCCGCATCCTGTGACCTGCTTACAGTTGCTCAACTTATGGGTTTACCCAAACATTCTGTGGTCCCAGGCTTGGGAGGCCTTAAATAGTGACTCAAGAATTTCTTTAACAGCCTTTCTCAAACCTTACTCTTGGGTCAATAATCTAACCCATTCACAAATTCTGCCAAAAGTCAGGGCTAAAGGTCAGAATCAATGTTCCCCATCAAATCCAAAATTTATACACAATCCATGAGCATTCACCAAGGATGTCCCTTGGCTTCTGCCAGCATTTCCCTAAACTCACTGACATGGCTGGAGAAATGCCCCAGGAAGCACTAGCATTCTTCCATAGACCAACATGTATTCTGCTAGCTCATCCCATAGGTGTCCTGCAGGATCTCCAGTCATTCTGCTTTTCCAGAATGGCATCATGCATAATTAGGTACCTTGCTCTATGCACCAACTTTGTCAGGAGCTGAGTTGAGGTGCCAGGTGTCAAAAGTAGACAATTTATACAAAACCAAAACGGAAGTAAACAGTGGGAACTTAGTCACTTACTGTGATAATATAAGCAAGGAGATAAACTGAGGAAAGACATGGGGACAACCCTGTTCCACTATAGTATGCAATGATGCCACTAGGGGATGAACAGATGGATGAACACAGAAATGAAGATCTGCTCACTGCTAAGGGAGCACTGGACAAAAGGCTGTTTTATGCAGTTTATGGACTAAGGGGCTAGGAGATTAAAATACTGAGTGCTGAAACAGAGTGGAGAATATATCCTAAAAGGTATCCTCTACCTATCTCAAATAAAGGGTTCTCAGCTGAGGCATGTAAGGAAGACCTTCACTTCAGGCCTCTGAGAGGAAGGATTTCTAATTGAGGCACTTGGGATAGGAATGCAGATATGTTCAAGAGCAAGACTGGATGGGAGGACTTAGTCTTTGACTACAACCCTTTCAGAAACTTCAATGCACTGCCTGG
>JAQZBX010089186.1:0-12662 GCA_029593785.1 Cabassous unicinctus
CTGAGAAGGATTAGCAAAATCCTCAAAGTGGAGTCAACAAATGATGGTGGATTAAAGCAACACCAGTCAGCAAGTAACTAATAATTTACAGAATTAATATTCATTGAACGTTCACTGTCTCTTAGACTGGGCTCCAAGCCTTTGGTTAATCACAGATAATCTCTGCAGCCAACTCCTCACAGCAGGTCCTATCACTAGCCCTGTTTCCACAGATGGGAAAACAGAGGAACACAGAGGTCAGGTGAACCTGCACAAGGTCATGCAGCAAGGTGGACCAAGGCCTGAAATTGAATGAGCTGGGAAGCCCCGAGAGATTCTGAAGACAGAACCTTTAAAGGAAAAGGGGGAACAGACACACACCAGTGTAATGGGTAGACTGAGACAGTGTCCTTCACCTAGGCTGGTGTTCCAAATTTGCTTTGGCCAGGCACAAACACTGCCATCAACCTCCTTATTGTTCCATCATCTTCATGCTCCTCAAAAGAGGAGCAGAGGGTGCAGGTATGGTTCTCAAAAAGAGCACCTGGGGAAGAGGAGGAACTGGGTAACCATTGCTTGTAATTAACTCAATATTTGAAAAGAAAACATACTAGAAATAATCTAGAATGACGGTTGCTTCTTTCTAAGTCTGCCTCTCCTATTGTCAGAAGGAAACTGCACCCACCTGTGTCCATGGGGGCTCCTTCCATCCTGGGGTACAGCTCTCTCTGCTCTCAATCTCCATGGACCATCCTCTCCAAGACCTGCTTTCCTGCCCTCAGAACAGAGCAGGGCTGAAGAGGCAAGGCTGGCCATGGAGATGAGAGTACTTTGGAGCCTGTGGCTTTGAGAAGGTCTCATGTCCAGCAAATTATGGGGCCAGAGTCAGCAGTTCCCACAGTCCTTGGGTGGTCTCCTGGGACAGCAAAGGGTCACTTCACTTACTTCTTGCTGAGAGAATGGCAGAGTCAGAGAGATGGGAGGCTAGGAGCTCTAATGTCTGTCCTCCTTCCCATGGATAGGGAGGGCTTCCTAGCAGGTAAAGCACCTGCTGGTTGAGAGAGGGCATCACCACTACTTCAATCCATACTTCCTTATCACTCAGTCTCCCTTCAGTTTTAACCAACAATCCAAAATTATGAATTCAGGACACCCCCAAACCATGACACTTGGTTCAGCAGCCCCCTCCCTCTGACCACATGATGGCCTGTTCTACTGTTTGACTCCTAGTTCTGGCTGCATATTAACCTCTAAACAGAGTGGCTGCCACAGCCCCACCTGCCCAATACTTGGCCACTAAGGAGCATTTGAGCCCCATCTGATGACAGCCTTGGCTGCAGTAATCTCATTCCCTGTTCACAAATTGACTCAACAACACTTGATCGGGAAATCTGGCCACTGTGAAATCTCTTTGACTTGAAATTGGCACAATTCCCTGCCTAACCAGACCCAGTGTGAATGTGAAGCATGTTGGAAGCCAGCAGCCCACCCCCAAACCATGAGGAGCCTTAACCCTCAGGCTACTCACCTAACCATGCAGGACTGTTCCTCCACTGAATGTCAATGTGGCATTCACCTGATGGCCCTCTCAGGGCTTTCTTCAGGCTCAGGAGGAAGGACCTTAGACATCTCTGGAAGTTGTCAAACCAATGCAGACCTGCTCAACCATCAAGCTTGTCTGCAATGCCAGGTGCTCCTGCCCAGGATAACAAGACACCAAGCCAGACCAAGTCCACCCTCATCTCTAGAAAGACAGCTGAGGCAGAGTCTGGGAGTGCCTGAGTGCTGCCACCTGCTTTTTCACCCATTTGCTACCAAGCATTCCTCTGGACAAGACACAGGCAGGGTCAGCAGTGAACGAGAGGTGCAGTCCCTTGCTGTGTGGAGCAGACACCCATGGGGAGTCTGTGGAGCAGCCCCTGCTGCCCAGATGCCCACCTCCCAGATGGTGCTCAGAGGCTTCCTGAGGGTCCCTGGGGACCAGGTCCATCCCTTCAACTCCCACATTGGGGAGGTTGTGGGTCTCTTCCAGAAAGTCCCCAGCCCCTACTCTTTCCATGGTGACAACCCACTCTGTGTTCTGGGGTTCTGCCAGGCCTGCTGAGAGCAACTCCAGCTTCACAGGTCCAGCAACAGGACCTGAGTATGGCCAGGCTTCAGGCAGGTGGCTTTCCTACATAGCTTCAGATGCCATTTAATAAACCCCAGCCTGTATTCCCATAGGTAAGATGTTTTCCTGCCTGCTTTCAAGATTTTTTTCTTTAATTTCAATTTTCAGCAGTTTGATTATGGTGTGTGGTGGTTTTAGAGATTAATTCCAGTTTGGGGTTTACTGAGCTTCCCAAATATGTAAATTTATGACTTTCACTAAATTTAGGAAGTTTTCAGCTATTATTTCTTTTTGTTGTTGTTGTGCACAGTATATCTTTTTTTTTTTTTTTTAGAGAAGTTGTGGGTGTATAGAAAAATGATGCATTAAATGCAGAATCCCCATATACTACCCTATTATTAACACCTTCCAATGATGTGGTACATTTGTTACAGTTGGTGAAAGCACATTTTTATAATTGTACTATTAACTATAGACCATGGTTTAATTTTGGATAGCCATTATTACTTGAAATATTTTTCTGCATCAATCTCTTTCTCCTAGACTTCAGAGGCTCTGACGTGAAAAATGTGAGAATATTGGATCCTAAGGCTCTGTTCATATTTTAAACAATCTTTTTTTAATAAACGTGTTCCTCAAATTGTATAATTTCTACTGACCTATCTTTAATATCATTGATTCTTTCCTCTACCATGGCTATGATACTAATGAGCCCATCAAGTATTTTTTCATTTCAGATATTGTATTTTTCACTTTTTTAATTTCCATTAAAATATGTCTATTTCTTATAAAAAACAAACAAACAAACAAACAAAAAAACAGCCTACTGGGGTTGGCAGATCTACTCACCTGTGGACAGCACAAACCATCCCTAGTGGGGTGGACATCTGCCTATGGGTCTCCCCTGGCGAGGCCAAGTTCCCAGGGGCTCCACACCTGACCTGGTTCTTTCTGCTTTAAAAGGACCAGAGCTCAAAGGAGAACTGGGATGGGGCAGAGTAAGCAGGTGCTGAGGCCTCGGTGTCCCAGCAAGGTTTGTCCTCCTCCTCCAGTGTGGGCAGCATGCCCTCCTGCCCCACACCATGCTCACCCCTGCCCCACCCCACACTCACTACTACCCCTGCACAGCAGCCTCCCACTGGCCCCTGATGGGCAGGACCCCTTCATGCTGTGCTCACAGCTCCCTGTGTGGGCTTCTCTCCCTGGTGGTCCCTTGCTTTGTTTCCTTTCACCCACATGGTAAGTGCTCAGGGACTGCACACAGGAGACACTCAAGATGCATGGGGTGAAAACATGTGACTGGCAATATTTTGGCTCCACATGGCAAACAAAACATTTGTGTGTGCAGATTGTCCACTCAGGGCAGCAATCCCCATCAGACAACCAGCCTCTGTCCTGGGACCAGCTCACAGTAGTTGGGGAACTCTCAGGAGACCTGGGGCAACCCCTACAGGGGAGACTCCTGGAGGAGCAGCCTGGGTGAGTGAGCAGCCTGTGGGGGAGCAGGCTAAGTGGAGCATCCTGGGGGAGAAATAGCTTGGGGGATCATCTTGGAAGGGAACTCCCCAGGAAAGGGACAGCCTAGTGGGGGGATGCAACCTGGGGGATGAGCAGCCTGGGGAGACGCAGGCAAGGGGTCACCCTTGGGGAGATGCATCTAAGGGACAGGTGGGAGGAGTTTGGGGGTATCTTATGGGGAGCATCTTGGGGGAGGATTATATCCTGGGGAGCTGCATCATGGGGTGCATCCTGGGGAGCATGCTAAGGGAGCATCCTTGGGGAGAAGGAGCATCATGGAGGGGGAGCAGTCTGGGTGGGAGCTTTCTAGAGAGGCATCCTGGGGAAGAGCAGCCTGGGGAAGGCATAGCCTGGGGGAAGCAGCCCCAACATCTTCTCTCACCCTTTGGGCCTTGTAGGGGCTGATGCCCACACCCAAGGTGAAATCCTGCAGCTTCTGGTGAACTTCTCTCAGGAAGTTCTGGCTCTTTGGACCCTGTAGGCAGAGGGACAAGGGCAGTGGGTTCCTGGACAAGGACAATGAGGTGGAAGATTATGAGAACAGGGACCCCCAAGTCTGCTCCACCTCCCCCTCAACTCTCTGTCCTCAGTCTGGGGAGAAGGTGTGACCAGGTGCCTCCCATAGGCTCAGAGGTGCTCAGGCAGAGGTGCTGGCCACCTGCAGACCCCATGGGAGGGCCACAGGTCTAGGGCCACAACAGGGCTTCTTATACCCCAAGGCCCACTCCTGAGCCCAGCTCCTTAACAGGGTCCCCAGGTCCCTGCCTGCCCCTCATACATGAGCTTGGCATGCAAATCTGACCTATGGAAGGACAGCCTAGTGGGCTGCGTGACCAAAGGATCAACCATAATTATTCATTCACTGTTCCCCTGGCTGTTCCTCTTGTGACCCCAGGGTGGGTATCCCTGAGGTTGGGGCCACCTCTCCTAGTGACCCCAGGGTGGGAATCCCTGAGGGTGGGGCCACCTCCCCATGTAACTTCAGGGTGGGAATACCCAAGGGCAGGGCCACCTCTCCTAGTGGCCCTAGGGTGGGAGTCCCTGAGGGAGATCCACCCCTCCTAATCACCTCAGCAGCCCTGGGACCTGGACAGTGCCCACTGAGCAGTCAATGGGCAACTGGACAAGTCCAGCCCACATGCAATAAAGCTGCCCAGATGCTGCTCCCAGGCAGGACCTGAGTGGTGCAGGGCCCAGGGTGTGGGGGGCCTGGAGTGGGCCAGACCAGCAGTGGTGCTCTGTTCTGAGGGGCTTACCTTTGCAGCCACAGCCTTGACAGAGAAAGTGATGAGCCTGGCTCAGAGAGGGCACATGGTGGGCACTGGAGAAACTCTGGCTAATGGGGTGCTTGTGATATGTTCTGACTGTTCCTGCCCCATCAGGTTCTCCTGAACCATGTCCCCAGCTCTGTTATCTCAGCCCCTAGGTCATGGGGGAGCCCCATGGGGTAAGCAGAGACCCATACACAGAGCCTAACTATTCCTGCAGCAGAGCCTCTGCTCAGGGGTCAGCATGGCCACACCCAGCCTCTTCCTGTCCAGCTCATAGTGGATGTCATTGCAGAGCTGCACCAGCTCCTGCCTACCTGTCAGCAGTGCCTGGCAACCCTGCTGAGGAGAGCATGCTAAGCCCTGGCTGCCTTCATCCTCCTGGAGTGCATGAGAAAAGGAACCCACACTCCTGACCTCCAGGAAGGAGCCATGCCTGGGACAGAGGCAGGGGCTCTGTGGTGAATCTTACTTCTGCTGTCTAGAAAAGCCCCTGAGTGGCCAAGTGGCAAAGGCATGAGACAGCAAGGCCACCATCCTTCCACCCAGCAGCAGTGTGGCCCTATGGGGTCTGGGTTACCTCAGAGGGCCACAGGACACACTCACTTCACCCTGAGAGGTGACTGTCCTTGGAACACCTAAACCTTCCCACAAGGAGAGCACAGCTCTGAGTCCCATCCTGGTGGGGGGACCAAAAGGCAAGCAGAAGGCAAAGGACAGGCTTTGGGACACACAGCCTGGGAAAGTAACATGGCCTGCCAATGCTTGACCCACATCTGCTCAGAAGGACTTTGCCCTCCACAGCAAGGTTGGCCTCAGGCTCTGCTCTCTGAGATGGGACAGACAAGAAACCCCTGCTGTGCCTGGCCAGGATACATGGATCACCTCGACCTAACATGACCTGCTTCCATTAACTGGACTTTCCAGATACCTGATGATGCATGGCTTTGGCCTGGGCATGCTGGTCATTTACTTTTCTCCATCACCATGGTGCACTTTCCTAGTAGCCTGCACTGGCCTTGAACACCACAAGCACTCACTGACCATATATTCTTGGGACAGTTGTGGTGAGGAGGCCAGATTTTCTTCTGCAGTCACTGAGAATTATTCACTGTTCTCTCCAGGGCACTAGAAAAGCCATGACCCACTGCGTGGTGACTCCTCATGGCTGTGGGACCCTGGCCTGGGTCTCTGTGGTCAAAGCTCACTTGATGGTGGCTGTCAGGGTCACTTCATGGAACCTTCCCACCTGCTCCAAATGGGCTGCACAGGACAGAATCATTCCTGTTCTTGGAATGGTGGCCCTGTCATACCTTCAGGCCTCTGCACAAGGAGAACCCCTCAGAGAGGCCTCCCAGGACCAACTACTGAGCTGGTGACACCTCCCCTCTGGGGTCTGCTACCTGATGACTCCAGGGGCCTTCATGGCCCTTTTTAAAATTCTCATCAGGACTTCACTCAACTGCCCCAACACTATTTATTTAGCAAATTTGCAATGACCGAACCCTCCTATGGTCCAGATTTATGTGGGTTGTCAGTGTATCCTTTGATGGGCAAAACCAAGGTGCTTCCTCCTCCTGAGCCTGCAGTACAGTGAGGGGAGAAGGATGATGCCAAGAAAACTAATAAATGGAATGGTAATTAAAACCAAGAAAGGAACTGTAGAGGTGATAAAGAAGACAAGCTAGTGGATGGGGCTTATTGCAACAGTCTGACCAAGGAGTGATATTGACACAGAAACTTCATGGGTCAGAAAGCACCAGCCACATCAGGAGCCAGGCTACAGCCCCTAGAATAGGGGAAAGCATGTGCAAAGGTCCTGAGTGGGGGAATGAGATTCAGAGTTCTAGGACAGAAGGGCAGCCAGCATGGCCATCAGGAGAAAAGATGGGCCACAGGCAGGGCCTGAGTGAGGGGTCCAGCAGCCACTAAAGCAGGCACTTGTCATGGTCCCCTTTGCACCTGCAAAATCCTTGTGGCAGCTAAATGAAGAACACATTCTAGGTGCAGAAGAAAGCAGTTTGGGGGAGTTTTCAGGTAGACAGTGTGTTAGCTTTGAGGAGGGGGAGTGGAAATAGGAAGAACTGGGTGGAATAGAGGAGAATTCTGAAGATAAATTCAACATAAGTTATGCACAGATTGTATTAGGGGGTGAAAGAGAGGGGAAAAGAGGCCTCACATGCTTCATTAGAAACCCTTTGGGCCAGGTATACTTGGGAATTGAGAATTTTAAGAGTTTAGGAAGCTATACAGGTTACATATAACCTGTAACTCCCCAGTGTCATCTGGGCCAGCATCCCTTGACCAACCACACGGATCACCACACTAAGTAGGAAAATAAAGGCCATAATAGCTTCATGCCAACAGGGGTCAGGTTTGTTGCCAGTGAGGTCGTGGGCCTTGGGCCCCCAGATGTTTTACCTGGATATGTGTTGGGCACTCCCACATGTGCTCAGGGCAGTTGCAGCTCCCTCTTGCCCTCTGGCCCTTTACCCCAGGCCCACATCCAGGAGCCTGTAGGCAGCCTGTGCTGCTCCTGCCAGGCCTGCCCATGTACACACACCAGAACCATGTCCTCACTGTCCTGCAGGGGCAGGTGGAGCTGGCTCTCCAGCAGGACCTCCACTGAGGGCTCCACCTGGGTGAGGCCAATCTGTACATTCTGGCACAGTCTTCCTACCAGGACCACCAGGTCCACAGCCAGTGGGCAGACATCCCCGCTCTCCCACAGCAGTGCCAGGAAGTTCTGCTTCACCTCTCGGGCTGGGAGTACATTCTGCCAACAGAAAGAATTGTGATGAAAGATCAGGTTCAGGCACTGTGCAATGCATAGGGTACCACCCATGCCCTTCCCATCCTCAGACCACCTCCATGAGGCACCTCAGAGTGATACAAGCCCGCCAGAGAAAAGCTGGGGAAGGGGGTTCAGAAGCCCTCAAGAATTTCCTGTCAATCCCTTGAAGACACACAGTCTTTGAGGAAATCTGGCTGAGCATCAGACATGTGCCTGGGGCTGCCACTCACAGAACTTCTCCATCCCTGAACCTCACATTTGTCCCCAGCCATGCTGGCCCCAGCACCTGAGGGGTCCATACCAGGCATCCTGTCCACACAGCCCCACCTGGATATTCTGCCCCCAAGCACTTAGTGTCCTCCACACAGGTTCTACAATTGGCACTTGGCTTTTGGGTCTGACTCCTGTGCTCTTGACTCCAGGAATTCCCTAGCACCTGCCACAGGGATGTCCCAAGACTCCCAGAGCAATTGGGAAGCACCTGGACAGGACTCACAGATGTTTCAATTGCACAAAGAGCCACATGAAGCACAGGGACTAGCATCAATGCTTTTGAGGATTTCTACTTTGGAGGAAGAAACAACGAACTTTTCTTTGAAAAATACTGAAAAAACACAAGGAAGTAAAAGTTGGTCTGTTCTAACCAATGAACAAAAGACACAAGTAAATGAAAGCACCTACTTAGCAGTGCCTCTTGCCAACCCTGGCCAGGTGAGGTCCTGAGCATGCACTTTGGCTTACCTCCCTTCACGGAGCATGGGAAGCGTCCATAAAGATTCCCACTTGGAGGTATGGATGTCCAGCTCAGATTCCAGACAACTTCCAGAGTTTGCCAGGGAGTTGATCCCAGCAAGCTGGGCTCCATGTCCAGGGTATAATGACATCTAAACCCAGAGAACACGCTGCCATCCATAAGTCATGGGTTGCCTCCCCCCCCCAGACCTTCTACTTGTCTCCCAAGAGCTAAGCACAGGCTGGTAGGACTCCAGGGCTCTCTGGATTTTTCCTCAGCTTACACAAATAATGCAATGTGAACATTCACCAGTTTTTAAATCAGAACCAGAGAGAGGAGCCACCTGCCTCTGCCAGCCTGAGCCTGTCTCATATCACACCTGTGGCTTTGCCATATACCCAGTCCTGCCACATGTTCCATCAAAAAGGGCCTAGAGTTTGCTGACATGTGTTCCCCCATGGACACTTAGGCACATCCTAGTGACTGCCTTTCCAAAGAGAATGCCTTTGTTCATGTCTGATCTCTTTTTTTTTATAAGATGGACTTCTAGGATTGAAGCAGAAGTAGAGTGGGATATGGACATCAAAGTTTTTCACTGATATGGCTAAACTGCATTCCAAAGGGCAGCAAGAACCTACAAGCCCATATGTTGTGGCAGACAAAATGAAAACTCCAGTAGCACTCTGTGTGTGTGTGTGTGGGGGGGTTTATTATGCATGGGCCCAGAGGAGAGACAAGTCTCCAAAAATATCTGAACCCCTGTCTTGATTTTCATAAGTTTATATAGGAACTGTAAATGGAACTCTAAGTGGGCAAATTCCTAAGCAAGCTGGCAGGCAGGGTTACAAAAGCAAAAGGAGCAAGGTTAGCTTATCTTCCTAAAGCAGAGGTCTGTTAGGGAGGAAAAGAGTCATTATCTGTTTAGAGTTGTAAATTCCAGTTGAAAGAGGCAAGTGGGGAGTGCTTATCTTCCTAATGATGTGGATTCCATGGAGAAAAAGGAGGACAGGAGAAAAGGGACCAAGGGAGTTTATTTTCCTAAAGCTGTGGGTTTCTGCTGAAGGGGGTTAGGATCCCAGCACTTCCCTTATCATTCCCCTCTTTTGATGCCCTTACAATTCTTTATGGGGCATCATCTGCTAATATGGGGATTTTTCTGTAGTCCCCAAAGGCTGATGTTTAACACGAGACATTAATTGGTGTTTTCAGGCATTTAAGTGGGAAGTGATGCATTGTATTAGGTACCATAGAACGCATGGCCCAACAATTAAGAGGAAGAAGATTGAGGCTATTACTGGCATAAATGGCAAAATCCAGGAGAGGAGATACTGGAAGTAGTTCCCTTTGGCAGATGCCTGGTATACATGGTTTAAGCAGTCTTTGGCTCATTCCGTTAGTAGGGCCACTTTGTCCCTAACTATCCCTGAGGAGTTTGCATAGAAACAGCATTCTTCCCCCAGGGACTGGAAGATACCCCCTGAACCTGTGGTGAGCAAGTCTAATCCTCACCAGTTTTGTAAAACCACTTCTGCCAACAAATCTATCTAGTCTTGCAACCCATTGAGAGCCCCTAATATTTCTTTGAGGTCATTTGATGTTTCCTATGCTAGGGTTTGTAAGCCTTCCTACCAACTGCAAGTGAGGCCCCTGCTACTGCTGTGCTCCCGACTACTCCTAGGCCTAAGAGTATTGGAATTGCCTGTATTGCTCGTTTGGCTCAGGAGAGCTCTCCAGGCAATTCATCTCCATACATTGGGAATGATGGTACTGGCCAAGCCAGGTAACAGATGCCCTGGCCATCCTGGGGTTAGGCACTGGTAGGCATTGGTGCCACAGAACAGATGGTGGAGATTGTGGTGCATTAGTCAGGCTCATTGAGTGGGCAGGTGGTGTTACAGTTAGCCCTTCCAAGAAGGAGGATGGTTGAAGGAGACCTGGTAGTTATATTTTTACAGTTAGCAAGTTTTCCTGGGGGTTTGGTTATGCAGACTGGAGGGGCCTGGTTCCTGCCACAGAGCTGTCAAGGGTCAGGAGAGTTACCTTCCATGGGACAGGTATGGGGAAAATGGTTAGAGTTGAGGAAGTGCATAGCCAGCAGGAGGCAGCTATGTCAGGCCAGGATTCATTTAGGAGTTGGTGGAAATTTTGAACATGGTTCAAATGGATGTTGTGGGGGGCTGTTCTAACTTTGACTTTTAGCATCTGGGCAGCTTTACTGATATTTTTCATCAGGGTTTTCTCTGGGGGTTGGGTTTTCGAGAGCAGTTGGACAAGTATGAGGTCCCCTGGGTCAGGCCTCGATGGGTCGTATATTCTGATTCCTAGTTTTAGTCCTCTTTTGGCCTTTAAAAAGTTATTTTCTGATCCAGTAGTTATGTTTAATAAGGTGAGTTTTATGGGGTCCACACACTGCTGGGCTGGGGATTTTCTGTATGATATATGGAGAAGTTGTTCCAACTCCCTTCCAGGGAGCAGTGGCACCTATCAGCAAGCTCCAAGAATGGTAGAATCCTCCACTCTTTTGGGAGTCTCTGCAGAGGTATTTGTCATAACTCCCATAGTTGTGACCCCTACACCCTCTCCTGGGGGCAGGTATGGGGGCATGGGGGAGTGGGGCAACTAGTTAGGTATAAGGAGCTTGATCCTGGATTGCCCTGCTAGCATCAAATATTACAGAGGCTGAAGTTGCACCTGCCAAGAATGGTACTGAAGTGTTCAGCATGGATGGTTTGCCCCAGTTTTGACTAGCTTGCAGCTGCCGTAGAGCTTGGGGGTGGGTATTGGCTCCAAGGGAGGAGGCAAGGAAGGAAAGAACAAGCAAGTCAAGGCATAGAAGCATCCTATTATACACCAGTAAGCAATTGCAATCAGGGCTCTATTCACAACAGTCCAGTCTGCAGGGGCCCCAAAAGTGAGTCCAACTCCAAATACAAAGGTAAGCAGGCCATATAAGCACAGGATCCACCAGGAAGAGGGGTCCTTTCAGCAGGCATTTGATGAGTTCAGTGCTTGGGGATCCCAGGTGACTTGCACTCTCAAGGGGTGGCCGGGTATGGGTTGGGCTGTCCAGCTGACCTGCTCTTTATTGGTGTGTGCCTTCTTCATCCTGGAATGATAGATACAGCGGACAATGCTTGCAACTTTAAGAGCAGTAAGAGTTACAAGGATCACAGTACGTGGACCTCTCCAGGAAGGCTGAAGGGGTTCTTTTTTCCAGTCTTTGACCCAGACTAGGTCCTCTGGCTGGTGGGGGTGCATCAGGTGTCCCAGGGGGATGATATTCTGGGACAAGACAGTTTTACGTACTTTGGCTAGTGTTTTCCCTAGCTGCTGGAGAATGGAATCTTGACTGGCCTCCCCCAGAAGTTTGAGATTTCCTTTGAAGGCCCGGATAATTGGGGGCAGTTGTCCAAATAGAATTTCAAAAGGTGAATAACCTGTGGGTCCTGGGGTACACCTAACTCAGAGAAGGGTTAAGGGAAGTAAGTCTACCCAGGGGAGACCAGTTTCTTGGCAGAATTTGGCTGGGTGGCTTTGAAGGGTCGATTCATGAGTTCAAATTTCCCTGAACTCTGGGTCCTGTAAGCAGTATGGAATTCCCACTTGATTCTTAACATTTTTGCTAGCTCTTGGACTACAGCAGCCATGAAGGCCAGGCCATTGTCACTTCCAATAGACAGTGGCAGCCCATGTTGGGGAATGATTTTCTCTAAGTAAATACTTAGTCACTTCTCTTGCCCTTTTGATGCAAGTGGGGAAAGCTTTGACCCAACCTGAAAAGGTGCATTTCATTACCAAAAGATATTTGTACCCCTGACTTGGTTTCACTTCTTTGAAGTCTACTGTGAGATCTTCAAGCGGGGCTGTCCCAGTGTGCTGGACACCTGCTGGAGCACAGTGCCCTGCAAAGGGTTGTTTTGGCAGAAACATGGCACTGGCTGCTGATGGTGGCACAGAGAGAGGCCAGTTGGTCTATGTAGTAGTATCTCCCAAGCAAGACTTAAAGAGCAGATTTCCCTAGGTGGGTGAGTTGGTGGTATCACTGGATGAGGGCATGAGTACCTCCTTTTGGGACAAAAATCTGGTCATCCAGGAGCAGCCAAGTTCCTTCGGGTGTTCAGCTCCCCCTTTTCTCTTAACACATTTCTTTTCTTCCCAGGTATAGCTTAGTTGATTAGTCTCTTGTCCTAAGAGGGACAGCTGTGGTGTCAATTCCAGGACTCATATTCTATGGGTTCCTTCAGCTGCTTGCCAAGCCAC
>JAQZBX010089187.1:0-12661 GCA_029593785.1 Cabassous unicinctus
TTCAATATGTCTTTGGCAATTCGGGGCCTCTTACCTCTCCAAATATATTTTGTGGTTAGTTTTTCCAGTTCCTTAAAAAATACAGTGTTGATTTTTATTGGGATTGCATTAAATCTGTAGATTAGTTTGGGTAGGATAGACATCTTGATGATGTTTAGTCTTCCTATCCATGAACAGGGAATATTTTTCCATTTATTTACGTCTTCTTTGATTTCCTTTAAGAGTGATGTATAGTTTTCTGTATATAAGTCCTTTACATCTTTAGTTAAATTTATCCCTACGTATTTGATTCTTTTACTTACTATTGTAAATGGTATTTTTTTCTTGATTTCCTCCTCAGATTGCTTGTTATTGGTGTACAGAAATGCTACTGATTTTTGAGCATTGATCTTGTAGCCTGCAACTTTACTGAAGTCATTTATAGGTTCTAGAAGCTTTGTTGTAGATTTTTCAGGGCTTTCTATGTATAAGATCATGTCATCTGCAAATAATGAAATTTTCACTTCTTCCTTTCCAATCTGGATGCCCTTTATGTCCTGTTCTTGCCTCAGTGCTCGGGTAAGTACTTCTAAGACAATGTTAAATAGGAGTGATGATAGAGGGCATCCTTGTCTTGTTCCTGATCTCAGAGGGAAGGCTTTTAGGATTTCACCATTGAAAATCATGTTGGCTTTCGGTTTTTCATATATACCCTTTATCATATTCAGAAAGTTTCCTTCTATTCCTATCTTTTGCAGTGTTTTTATCAGGAAAGAGTGCTGTATTTTCTCAAATGCTTTTTCTGCATCTATAGAGATGATCATGTGATTTTTTTTTCTTTCAATCTGTTTATGTGGTGTATTACATTGATTGATTTTCTTCTATCATCCTTGCAGAGCGGGATGAAACCCACTTGATCATGGTGTATAATCATTTTGATATGTTATTGAATGCGATTGGCAAGTATTTTGTTGAGGATTTTAGCATCTAGGTTCATTAGAGAAATTGTTCTGTAATTTTCCTTTCTTGTGGTATCTTTGTTTGGTTTTGGTATTAGGGTAATGTTAGCATCGTAGAATGAGTTAGGCAATATTCCTTCTACTTCTAGTTTTTGGAAGAGCTTAAGCAGAATTTGTGTTAGCTCTTTCCAGAATGTTTGATAGAATTCAGCTGTGAAGCCATCTGGTCCTGGGCTCTTCTTAGTTGGGAGGTTTTTGATGACTGAATCTATTAATTTACTTGTAATTGGACTGTTGAATTCATCAATTTCTTCTTTCATCAATGTAGGCTGTTTATGAGTTTCTAGAAACTTGTCTATTTCCTCTAGATTATCATTCTTGTTGGCATATAATTTTTCTAAGTATCCTCTTATGATACTCTTTGTTTCTGTGTGGTCAGTAGTGATATCCCATTGCTCATTCTTATTTTACGTATTTATATCTGTTCTCTCTTTTTCTTTGTTAGTCTGGCTAAGGTTTTGTCAATTTTAATGCTATTCTCGAATAACCAGCTTTTGGTTTTGTTTATTGTTTCTAGTGATTTGTTAATCTCTGTTTCACTTAGTTCTGCTCTAATCTTTGTTATTTCTTTCTTTCTACTTCCTTTTGGCTTAGTTTGTTGTTGTTTTTCCAATTTCTCCAAGTTTGCAGTTTGGTCTTCAGTTTTAGCTCTTTCTTCTTTTTTAATATATGTATTTATGGCTATGAACTTCCCTCTCAGGACTGCTTTGGCTGCCTCCCATAGGTTTTGATTTGTTGTGTTGTCATTTTCATTATTTTCAAGGTAGTTACTGATTTCTTTTGAGATTTCCTCCATGACCCACTGTTTGTCTAAGAGTGTGTTGTTTAACTTCCATATCTTTGTGCCTAACTGGTTTCTCTGGCCATTACTGATTTCCAATTTCATTCCATTTTGGTCAGAGAAATTACTTTGTATAATCTCAATCTTTCTGAATTCATTGAGAGTTGTTCTGTGGCCTAGCATGTGGTCTATCTTGGAGTATGATCCATGTGCACTCGAGAAGATTGTGAATCCTGGTGTATTTGGGTGTAGTGCTCTGTATATGTCTATTAAGTCCAGGTCCTCTAATGTATTGTTGAGAGCCTTTGTTTCTTTATTGATTCTCTGTCTAGATGTTCTGTCTAATGGTGATAATGGTGTATTAAAGTCCCCTGCTATAATTGTAGAGGCATTTATTTCTCCACTTAGTTTTTCCACAGTTTGCCTCATGCATTTTGAGGGAGCCCAATTAGGTGCTTTAATGTTTATGGTTTTTCTCTCTTCTTGAGAGAATACAACTTTTACTAATATATAGAGTCCATCTTTGTCTCTTACAATAATTTTGCATTTAAAGTCTATTTTGTCTGATATTAGAATAGCTACTCCTGCCCTTTTTTTGGCTATTGTTAGCTTGTAAAATGGTTTTCCAGCCATTCATTTTGAGCCTCCTTGAATCCTGGGTCAAAGGTGGGTTTCTTGTAGACAGCATATAGATGGATCATATTTCCTTATCTATTCTGCCAATCTGTGTCTCTTGATAGGTGAATTTAGTCCATTAACATTCAGTGTTATTACTCATAATTAATTTCTTACTTCAGCCATTTTGTCTTTGGGTTAATGTATGTCATATGTTGTTTTGTTTCTGTTTTTCTTTTTAGTTGCTTTTAAACTCTGCTCCAACTCTCTCTCCCTTGTTTTTTCCTTTCAACTTGTATAACTTCCTTTAGTGCTTCTTGAAGAATAGGTTTCTTATTGACATACTCTCTTAATTTCTGTTTATCTGTGAATATTTTGAACTCAATCATTTTTGAATGCCAGTTTTGCTGGATAGAGAATTCGTGGCTGGAAGTTTTTTTCTTTTAGTATTTTGACTATGTCATACCACTGTCTTCTTGCCTCCATGGTTTCAGCTGAGAAATCAGCATTTAATCTTATTGTGCTTCCCTTGTATGTGATGGTTCTCTTTTCTCTTGCTGCCTTGAGTATTTTCTCTTTGTCTTGAGTATTGGACATTTTCACAAGTATATGTCTTGGAGTTGGCCTGTTGGGATTTATACTGTTTGAGATGTGCTGTGCTTCCTGGATCTCCATATCCATCTCTCTCAATAGGTTTGGGAAGTTTTCAGCCATTATTTCCTTCAACACTCCTTCTCTTCCCTTTCCCTTCTCTTCTCCTTCTGGGATGCCCATAATGCGTATGTTTGAGCATTTTGTGTTGTCGGTTAAATCCCTGAGGCCCTGCTGGATTTTTTCTATCTTTTTGTCTATTTGTTCTACTATCTGTTTGATTTCAGATGTATTGTCTTCCACATCACTAATTCTTTCTTCTACCTTTTCAAATCTGCTGTTATGTTAATCCAGCATCTTTTTGATTTCTTGGATTGTACCATTGATCACCATCATATCCATTATCTTTTTGGGTATGTTTACAATTTCTTCAGTATGTTCTCCCAGTGTCTTCTTTATATTCTTGATCTCTTCCTTCACTTCTTTAAGTTGGTCCATGATATTTCTTTGGAAAGCTTTGATTAGTTGTTCGATGTTCTGCATCACTTCCTGGTTTTTAGTTTGTTCATTGGATTTGGCCATATTTTCCTGTTTCTCAGTGTGGTTTATAATTTTTTGTTGCCCTCTAGTCATCATTTTGTCTTGATGGATTTATTCAGTTGATTGGCTTCTCTCTCTGCTCTATAGTTTTACTTAGCTGGTGGTTCTGTGTGTTTGTTAAGTTTTTTCTTTGACACTTTTTCTTCTTAGTTTATTTCCTTGCTTCTTTCTATGTTCCCTTGAAGGCAAAAGATTAGGGCCAGAGGAATCAAAAGATGTGAGAAAAGAAGAAGGATAATAGCAATATTGATAAAAGTTAGAAGAGAGGCCAAATAAGACTTAATGAAATGAATATTCAACTCCTGTAGGCAGTGTAGAGTAATAGGAAAGAAAGTGGAGTACCTACATGGACTGGGAAACCAAATAGAGGAATATATATATAATGATTTAGAAGGCTATAATTATGAGGAGGGAGAGAAAGAGTGAAGAAACAGCTGAAAGGAAAAAGTTAATATTAATAAAAAAAGAAGAAAACAAAATAGATAGAATAGAAATTGACACCCTTGAGTTGTGGGCATATGAAAAAATGTGGCATTTAATAGCCACAACAGAAAGCAGAAGGCAGAAAGATGAAGGAAGGATAAGAGATAGTTTGGAATACAAAATCAATATAGACAGAGAATGGGAAATTACTGAAGAAGAGGCACAGCAAAGAAGAGACAAGCTAGCAGCACCTAATTAAAAAAAAATGAAAGAAAAAAGAAAGGGGGGAGGAAAGAGGAAAGAAAAGCAAGAGACAACAAATAAAAAGAGAAAAACCAAACAACCACACAGGCAAGCAGTCAAACAAAGCTAAGGAGGATCAATGTTCCACTAGGGTACCCGGGGATCCTCTCAGCCTGCTTGTGTTTATCAATCAATTTCCCCACAGTGTTCTATATGCAGGTCCTGAAGCAGCTTTTAGCTATTAAACTAAATTAAAAAGAATTTATTTTTCATTTATTAAAGTGACCGTCTTATTTATTATTATTATTTTGGTGAAATACAGGACCATAAATAAGTCCTCCTCTAGAAAACTCCCTCACAGAGGGGACCCTAACTGGTCTCGTGGAAACTAATCAAGCACTTTCCACTTCCTGCACTCCCCAGGGAAGCTCAAGTTCTGATGCTTGTCAGTGCAGAACGCTAAAAACGGCCAACTCTGCCCATTCTGGATCTGAGCCCCAGTGTCACTGGTTGCTGGTAAATCAGGTTTCCTCAGCAGATTCACCTCTCCCCTCAGCCTGGCGCTGCTTTAAGCCGGCTTATCTGCTCCCCAAAGCTATGAGGGGATCCAGGCAGCCAAATCGAAGGCAAAAAAATCCCCTCTCTGCCTTCTGTCAGAACCCTCCCTTTCTCGGAGAGTTTTCCCTCTCCCCGGCTCCACGGGGCTGGGGCTTATCCCTGGGCAGCTAGCCAAATCAACTCCCTCAGCAGATTCACCCCTCCCCTCCGCTGGGTGCTGATTCACTGCAGCTGTTTTGTTCGCCTAAGCTGCAAGGGGCTCCAGGCAGCCAAATTCCCAGAAAATAAAGCTCTCTTGCCCCTTTGCCAGAGCTCCCCCTCTCAGAGAACACCCCCTCCCACTGGGCCCTGTCACCCAGTTACCGGGCGGGAGTCGCGGCTCAAACTGGCTTTTTTTTCGTTAAGTGTGGGGCTCAGCCGACTGTGTTAACCACCACAGCAGGCTTAAAACTCACGAATCTCTACTGTTCAGTCCACGCCGTCGATCTGTGCAGATAGATGTCCCAAGCTTCTCACTCCACACGTCCACAGCACAGACCCCCAGGCAGGACTCCGTCCACACCTGCACTTGGTTTTTGAAGCATTAATTATTCTGCCCCTTTGCTAATGACAGGGGAGCAGTCCCAGCTGTTTGCTGCTTTAATTGATTACCCCAACAAACAATCCCCCAGGAGGACCCAATGATAAGGACCCTGAGAATATCTGGGGCTTCTCCTGGCTTCTGGAGGAAGTCTTGTTCTAAATGGGAGTTCTTGCAAAGGTTTTCTAGCAGCCATCTTGGGGATACTGGTGGTCACCTGTTCAATGGTGGCAGTTTTTCTGCCAGGTTCCAGATCTGTCTATTGATTCCCTAATCTAGCCTGCCTCAATCCCCCCTCTGATAGTTTACACCTTTATTCTTAGTGGGGTGCTGAACGGTGATGGTCATTCTTCTGTAACTACTTCCTGCTGGTTAGTGGCAGTAGGCCCTACCTGACAAGTTATGAAACCCTCTGGTTGTTCTACCATTGTCAAAGGAAGATGAATCTGCATCCTTGGTGAAGCTGGTGAAGTCCCCATATGGCTAACAAGATGTTGATTCTGGAGGAAATAAGTTCATTGAGAACTATGAGAATATATGGTCCCACTAAGAGGATACTGGACCACAAAAGTAAAAGGCCAGGTGCTTATGAAGGCTGCATCTGCCCAAAGTTGGTGGGCTCTATTTCACCAGTTTGGAATGCTGTTGGTGAACTTCAGGGAGAGATTGTAATAGATAATGGGGTTAGGTAGAAATTGCCAATCCCAGTTTTCCATGGTGGAGGAGAGGAATGAGAAGAGGCATTGTTCTTTTAAACCACAGGAGATGAAAACAGACAAGGTTTCTTAAGGGGCATCTGGTTTGCCCTCCCCCTAGCAATAGGCATCTGTGCTAGAGTTGGAGGGAACAGCTGGCTTTGACACAGACACTACTTAGCTTTGTCTCTTGAAAGTTGTCCAATGACTGGCACTCATATGTCCTGTCAGGTGCTTCTGGTGAGCTGGCACGTCCTTGGGCACATGGCTTCACTCAAGATAAGTGCACCCAGCTGGCAATTCCTTTAACTTTAACAGCTTTGGGAGTGATCAGACCTACAGAGTAAGGTTCCTTCCATTTTGGCTCTAATTTAGAGAAAGGCTTGTTTTCTTGCCAAGTTTTTATCAGAACCTGGTTTCCAGGTCCAGGGTGAGGAAAGGTTACCCATGGACCATCTCAAATGCAGCTAAGCTGAAGTGGGTCCCAGCCACTGAATTTGCTATTTCTCTTATGGTGGGAAAATGCTTAGCCCTGGCAGGATGGCATGTGGGTATGCCAGTCCTCCCCAGGGTGTGAGTGGGTCAGGTTCTGGAATAAGGTCTAGGAGGGAGATGTGTGTTAAGCATGTTCATTAACTACTTAGAAAATGAAGTTTACCAGGACATTTAGCTTGTTCAATATCCCTCTGCATGTGATCTAGAAGAGAAACTATACCACCATAATCATCAGGCATATATCTAGAGTAGGAGATATAGGCAGAGTACTTAATACTAATCAATGCACTACCCAATGCATAAGCTTCTCTTTGAGCTGCAATTAATACATTTAAGCTCCAGGTTTTTCTGCAGCACTGTTGACCCTAGAGAGAAGCTAGGAAGGTAGGCTACAGTATTCCACCAGGCCAGAGCAGAGCACCCTTCCACACTATGAAACAGTGCCAGTCTAGAGGCAATGTCCATTGTACATTTGACTATATATTGAGCCATGATTGACTGCTGCAGGAGTCCAAAACTGCAATGTAGTTTCCATTGACTTCAGGAGCACAACCAGAGATGTAGTAGATACATTTATTGTTTAAGGGGTCAGTGACCAACCTAACCAATAACTCAAATGGAAAGTCAACCTTCACTGTACTGAAGGCTTGGTTTGAATGCACAAGAGAGTTTGACAATACTGAAGCCTATCTCTTGACTTTTATACACTTTTTAAACACTTCCAATGCAATGGGTAATATATCAAATGAACTTAATTTTTAGTACCTTGCTTTTTACTTCTGCACCTTTACCATGAAGATATTAATTAACAGGTATTTTACTTTAGCAGTACAGGAAAAACTACTTTTTCTATTAATTTATGAAAACTGAAGATTCCCAGTGGAATCAAGATTACCTTTCATTGCCACTGCTTGAATATGCAGATTGAGGTGGCACCTGACAAGTTTTCCTGCTATGAAGTTACTTTTGCCATTAATATCAATTTAGGTTTTTAATTAGTAATGGCTTCTAGTAAGTTTTTACTTTAAGGTGAATTGGGTACCTTTATTAACTAAGTGTGCACCGCATCCACCTCAGAAGCCTGCGAGGGAGGTAGGTGGAAAAAAGACTCTAGGCGGAGAGGGAAGTTTTCTCACATGGGCACAGCCACAGTCTCTTCAGACATACAGGCACCCAAGCAAACAAGCATGGCCATTCTTTATTTGCAGGGTTATTCATACACTACTGTTATCATTCAAATGTAACACAGAAGGAACACAAAATGCAACTTTTCAGAATCAGTTCTGCTGTGCCCAGAGATTATATGTGCTGGACCAAGGCTAACAGCTGATTCAGCAGTTGGACCACTGCCTGGGCAGTTGGGCCACTGCCCAGGTCTTAACCTTCACAGTTTAACCCTCACATGCTGCTGGCTGTGTCTCAACCCTTACGTTCCACCCCCAAAGTCAATGGCCTTAGCAGCTCTGGGGGTACTTATTATGGGCTAGAGAATTAATATAAAAGTTATTTCAAAATTGTTCCTGCTGTTGATGGTGTTGTTACTCCTACCTGCAAAGATTGACAATGGTTAATTTTCTTTTTAATCCTGTTCTCTAGGGAGCAATAAGAGCAAGCCACCCCACACGGGGTGCCTTCAAGGTCTGAGGCTACACGATGCTTTTTGTTATTCCACTATGGGGCACTGTTAGAGCAGGTAACAGAATATGTTCCTGCAGCCCTATCTGGGGCTTCAGCAAGGGATTCCTTGTTGCAATTTGCAACTGGACCGGAGCTGCTGCTTCATGCACTAGAGCTTCTACAGGTGTTAATTTACTTGTTGTGGGAACTCATTCAATTGTTGGACCACAGTCCATGGCCTCTTGGGCCACTTGTGCAAGAACGGCTTACTTATCAGTACAAACTGTTAAAGGGCTCTTTTTTTTTTTTTCTCGCAATGAGCTACACAGCCCGCAGTTTGTCCCACTGGCCCCAGTTTGATGAAAGCTTATTTTACACTCCATGGTGCAAGCCCTAGACTGGATGGACACAGCCATTCGCCAAGCAGAAACTGGCTTCAACTGACCCTATCTGCACACTATGCAGACTCTGGGACTGTCCCCTCTCCCAGCTCTCAAGGGGTACTGTGCATCCTGGATGGGGGTCACCCCTGCCTCAGGGCTCAATCCTTCAGCATATGTCAGTAGAATCGTGGCCATGTCAATGGCCATAAGGGCATATTGGCATTGCCAACTCAAGGGTAATGGCCCAGTAAAATCTACCTGCCATCTTGTGAGCAGTATACATCCTTGCTCAATTTGACTTATAGTCTAGGGCAGTGGCCTCCAACGTAACAGGGAACATCGGGGCACACATGGCATGCTGTCTACAGCTAAACTCAAAAAATGTACAGCTTTTATCATCATGGGGACTCTAGCATGTAGGAGTTTTGGTGCAGCCACACAGCTGGGACTTGAGTACTGTTTACCTGAAAGGTAAGCTTAGTCAATTGATCCACTTTATCATTACCTGTGTGCAAAAGGGGGCAGTGAGCTGTTACATGGTACACTGTCACTTCTTCAGACAACCCCTCACCCCATAGGTCTTCCCACATGTATTGTCCCCACAGGGATTGATGTGGGGATGGCCTCATGGCCATCTATGGGCCACATGGCTCACAATTTAGCCCAATGGCTGCTCTGGGCAAACCTTAATTCATACTACATATTATCAGTTTGAGGATGCACCACTACAGTGGTTCATTGAGCCGCCTGTCCTCAGCTGGCTTCATCAGTATACCATGCTTGTTCTGGCCTGGTACCTACCCCAGCTTTGTACAGGAGAACTTCCTTCATAGGAACTTGTAAGTAGACCTTGGGGTCCAGTGTCCCAGGATACGTTAGGGGACCTAAGACTTGCTGCAATTCTTTACTCAATGGACTGGAAGCAAATGTGCTCCTCTGTTCTAAATACCCACCCCCCGACGTGGGCCACACTACTTCATGGCCAGGCAATCCAATCCTGTACTCACCCCTTTATGGGGTATGTGGTGAATATCTTTACCAGAGCTTCCCAGGTTATGGTCTCATTACTCTGTGCGGCAGTGTACATGGCTGCTAATTGCTTCTCTATGAGACTATTGAGCTACTCCTCTTGTCTCCATAGCTGACTCCAAATCTGCAAGAGGATCAGAGGTTAGCATTACATCATCAATGTAATGATACACCTGAACGGTATTGGAATGTTGCCATCTTTCTAGGTTTTTAGCCACTAAACCATGACAAATGGTGGGGCTGTGAACATAGTCCTTAGGCAATACAGTAAAATTCCATTGTTGACCTTCCCAAGTGAAGGCGAACTGATCCTGTGCTTCATCAGCAATGGCAATGAAGATAAAGCTGTTTGCCAAGTCCAAAACAAAATGATAAGTTCCCAGTGTCAAAGTCAATGTATCCATCAGGTCAAGAATAGAAGGCACAGCCATATGAAAGGCGGAAACCACCTTGTTGAGTTCTCAATAGTCAACAGTCATATGCCACGTTCCATTGGGCTTGCACACAGGCCACACCAGAGTATTAAATGGGGTCTGGGCCTCACAGAGGACTTGTACCTTGACTACTTCTTTAATAGTTGCTGATATTTCTTCATGTCCTCCTGGCAAACTGTACTGTTTTATTGTTATTGTTCTGTGGGATTCAGGTAACACAACAGGGGTGTGTATCTCCCTGTTGCCACCAAACGGAATTTGGTCCATTGGCTTTTGGCCTCCTGAGACTAGCCATCATGGCTGTTCCCTCAAGGGGGCAGTAGCATGTTGCATTAGCAGGTTCCTCATCTGACTCATGAACTTCTTGGCATCAGGTCCCTGGTTATTAGAGTCAAAGACAGCACTGCACATTCCCATTTCCCAGACTATGTGTACGAGGTCAGCGTATGTAGTCTATGGCTCACCAAGTCTGGCAACTCTCTTGCATTATTCCAGACCATACAGTTGACTGTTTGGAGCCACTCCATCAATAAACGGGTGGGATTTTCCCCAGCATTCTGCTACACATTTAAGAGACACTGGCACAGCAGGGGATGGCCACAAGGTGACGCTAACTTTTCTATCTCGGTTCTGGAGAACAAAATACAATTTACTCCCATGTCCCAGAGATTCAGTAGCCATGCAGCTATGGGCTCTCTGGGCTTCTGCCTTCCCAATTCAAGCACTTCTGCCTGCGTATAGGGATGGTACACGTGTGCTGGACTACATGGGGCTGCCCCACGGGGGCCCCTTCTTGCCCCATGTCTTGATCATCTTTCATCTTCTAAGTAACAACTGGATGAGCTCATCAGATGTGTCTTACTTCTTCCTCACCTGAACTACTGCTAACCGACATGTCTCAGCACTCCAGCCACACATGCGACTGCTGCAGTTGTTTATGCAACTGGTCAATTTCCCTCTCCTGTTCACACAAGTGGCTAGCCTGTTTCAACATCTCTTGGGTGATGACTCAAAGCAAGGACAGGAACACCTAGTCTACCCAAGCAGCTGCCGCTTGCAGTTTCATATCACCCAGTAGTGTCTCAGCCTGCTGCAGGGCACTCAGTAAAGCTGCTGGGGTGTTATCTGGGATCTCTGCAGGACAGGCACACCAGTGGGACAGCCACTCTGCCACCCTGGCCCACATACAGGTGGGTGGCCACCCAGGGCCCATACCACCTACCTCTTCCTCAGCTGAGGGAGCAGTGGGAGAACACGTCAAATCCTGCCGACTATGCCATTTGTGCACTGAGTTCACCTTGGGATTCCACGAGGGAGGTAGGTGCAAAAAAGACTCTAGGCAGAGAGGGAAGTTTTCTCATACCAGAAAAGCCACAGTCTCTTCAGACATACAGGCAACCAAGCAAGTAAGCATGGCCATTCTTTATTTGCAGGGTTATTCATACACTACTGTTATCATTCAAATGTAACACAGAAGGAACACGAAGTGCAACTTTTCAGAATCATTTCCGCTGTGCCCAGAGATTATATGTGCCGGGCCAAGGCTAATAGCTGCTTCAGCAGTTGGGCCACTGCCCAGGTCTTAACCTTCACAGTTTAACCCTCACAGGCTACTGCCCAAGTCTTAACCCTTACACTAAGCCACAAGAATTTTATTAATAAGGCTTTTTCTAGGTTTTCTGCTTTTATAGCAGTTAAACCAATTCCACCTGTGATATATACATTAAATCCACTCACAAGACAGTATTGACATTTAATGACTCGGGTTTTTTTTGTTTTTTGTTTTTTTTATTGTACGTAAAAATCAAATTTTTCACAATACATACCAATATTTGTAAAATTATATATAAATACATAGGCATATATGTGCATTTGTTTATATAAATGTTACTTGTTATATATATATATATATATTTTTTAAAGGTGCCTAGATAAGCTAAATATTACTCAGAAATT
Organism: Cabassous unicinctus; assembly: GCA_029593785.1. Lineage (NCBI taxonomy): Eukaryota > Metazoa > Chordata > Mammalia > Cingulata > Chlamyphoridae > Cabassous > Cabassous unicinctus. The sequence continues at coordinate 11,999 of JAQZBX010089187.1, forward strand.
ACAGGGATTCCCATGTTCCCCACCACCCACACCTCCAACAACATCCCACACCACCATTCCTCATCCGTGTGGTACAACACCCACAATGGATATACACATCCTGGGGCCTTGCCACCGAGCATAGACCACAGTTCACATCACAGACCACATTCTCTCCCACCCAGTTCTGCATTGTATATTCTGATGGAAAATGGCCTACATCCGTCGCCGCTTCGCCATTCAGGACAACCCCCAAAGTCCCAAAAAAGCCCGAGTATTTCAACTGCCCCTCCTCTCCCTGCCCCAAAAATGTCCAGTGGCCATTGGCTCCACCTTACTGTTACAATTTCTTCCATTGCTTGAATCACAATATGTCTTCAACAGAACACCACCAAGTCCACTCTAGTCCACAGCTCCTCCCCCCATCCTGAGGGGACTTGGAAGGTGATGTCCACTCCACTTCCAAGTGAGAGAGGGCTTATATCCCATGGATATAGTGGATGGGATTATCTTGCCTTCAGCTGCAGGCCCTCTCCATTCCCTGGGATGGCTGTTGTCCATCGTCGTCTCCTCGCCAGGTTACTTGGATGAGTCCATTGAGCTGTAGGGTAGGAGTTGCAGCTCCACTGAGATTCCAGGCACAGCTGGCACATAGGTGGGCCAGAGGATACAGTCTCTGGAAGT
>JAQZBX010089188.1:0-12667 GCA_029593785.1 Cabassous unicinctus
AAAAAAAAAAGTTTTTAATATGGGGTGGGGAAGCGGGAGGGAGGTTGGGTATGTGGGAGTCTCCAATGTATTTCTTTATAGGCAATTTATCCCTTATAGATTTTTGTTGCATTTCCGTTACAGTTCCCAAATTGATTGTGAATTCTCTGACAGGCAGTAAATTGATTTCTCTCCCAGCTTGTGCTGCTCAGATTTTCCTGCATATTTCATTTGTGTCCACAAAGTTGGCCTTCCTTGTGGTGATGTCCTATGATCGCTATGTTGCCATTTGCCACCCTCTTCACTTTGGGCTCACCATCACCCCACGTCTGTGCACACAGGCAGCTGGTGGCTCAAGGGCAAGTGAGTTGGTCTATTCTACTATCCACACAGGTAACCTGTTCCACTTTCCCTTCACAAGGTCCAATGTAATTCATCAATATTTCTGTAATGTGCCTCAAATTTTGAGGATCTCATCTTCAGATGCTCAGTTTTCTGAGTCTGTTGTCTTAGCTTTTAGTTCTTGCATTGTTTTAGTATGTTCTGTTTTTTTATTTAAGTCCTACATTGATATATTTTCAATGGTGCTTAGGATACATTCTGTGGAAGCATGAAATAAAGCCTTATCCACATGTACTCCACAGTTGGCAGTTCTCATTTTATTTTTAATTTCTGGATTTATTGCTGTCTATAGTCCCAATGCAAATGAAGCATCTCTTAGCAATCTTCTCAGGGCCATATTCTACACCATGGTGCCCCCGTTCATAAACCCCATTATCTATAGCCTGCGGAATAGAGAGATTAGTGATTCTATAGGCAGAATGTTCCATAGGTCTTTTGAGCTCCCAATTGGTGTTTTTTTGACTAAAAAATTCTGAAAAATATTTGAATGAAATTTAATATATATTTTATATATTCCTTAAAGTTAAATCTATCCTTGTAAAATATCTAAAGTTTTTTTTCTTTGTTTATTCTATTGTTTACATATGTGATAGTGTGCTTAGTTTTTCAACTACATACACTTGTGCAATTCATGCATTCTTTTGGAAAATATTTTGCACATTGTCAAAATGTTTTGGAAAATATTTAGAATGAGTTTTCCCTACGAGCCAGAATGATATCATATGTGGAAGACCATGTTTTTTGTGTGAGTAAACTAAGAGATGTATATACTTTTTTAAAGAAGCTTTAGATTACATAAATATTACATATAAATATAGGTATTCCCATATACCTCAATCTGTCCCCCTCCCACACTTTCCCACATTAACAACATCCTTTCAATAGAATGGATACTGTCACCCTGAAAGAGAATATGGAGTGTTTTGGGTTAAAGCAACCTACACTTTAATTGCTTCCTTTGCATTTACTCTTATGCAAATTCCACTTGGATGAGTAACAAAGTGGTTAGAATCAAGATACATCTTGGTGGTGAGAACAAAATAAGTATATAGCACTGGGACACATGTTAGAGCCGAAACCCAAGAAGAATTGCTTCCATTATTGATAAGTGGATTGTGAAAACCTGATTCTCAAAACAGAATATCATTGGAAGATTTGTTCTGTCTTGTAGATTTGGATGAAAAGATGTATGACATGCTCTATTTATTCAAGTTTTTGCATGATCAAGAATAAGGAATGAGTGCTTACAGAGTGGATTGAGATGTAGAAATGCATAATATGAGTTTTCCTGCGGAATAGGATTTATAGATTATATTGGATATACAATATTTCCACAGAATAAGATATAAAAGTTTATCTTCTCACAATGGAAACAATTTCATTTTCCTGTCACCAAAGACAGAGGAAGTAATGTGATGACTAAATAATATATTATTTTATATCTAAGAATTTAATCCCATGAATACTATGAAGGCTGTGCATTTCCTTTAGAATACCTAAATAGAAGAATATTTAGCATTAAGGAAGTAATACTCATCTAATGTCAGCTTCCATCCTTTATATGGTGAAATGAACACACTAGTATTGTTCAGTAGAGAAGCATATAGCTCACAAATTTTACAAGTTTCCTTCCATCCCAAAATAATAATCTTAGTAAAATATTAAATATGTTAATATTCCAATATGTGAAATATGTCCTGATATGTTTAATACTTCAATAATTGAGGACCATTTCATGTTTATGTTTTAAAATATTTTCTTCCAACTTTGGTTATCACCTTGCTGTCCCTAGGGAACATAAATCACTTCTCAAATTTATATTCAAGTACCACTCTTACAAATATTGGGAGACACACTGCTGAGATATCCAGAGTATGTAAACTTAATCTTAAGTACTTTTTTTCCATTTCTTCACCTCCTTAATATGTTACTGTCATGGCCTCCAGTTTACTTGATATCTGTGTCCAAGGTTAAAAACCAGCACAGAGTTTATGTTTGTTAGAGCAGGAAGCACAAAATCCCCTTATGAAATACTGGATTGGTAAAATTCACTGTATGAGGTCTGTTCCAGTCCTATACTCATTTGTTGCTCCATGGTTTGCTCTAAGATTCAATAAAAGCTCACCAATAGCAAATTCTCAAATGCAAAGCTGTTAATAAGGAGCAATAGTGCTTCAGAAATATTGCAGCAATATACCCGTATTCTGCCATAGGGGGAAAATAAAAGTATAACTCTCAGAAAAGAGAATAGATGGAGTGAGTCAACTATTGAAGTTTAAACTATATAATAGTTTAACATAATTAAACTATTATATTTACCATTAATAATATTTTCCTCTTCCTTATAGATAAACTTTCTGAATTTAAATACTGCATTAACCATAACTACATAGACTTTAAAAAATATTTTTTGCCATTGCATTGCCCTTGTGTCTTGGAAATACACATCTTTAATTTTAATAGAGTATTATTAAGTAATCTCTGCTATTAGTATTTTTTACTGTCCCTATTTATAAGACAGTCATGCTCCAGTACCCCAAATGAATGACCATGTAGCAGGCATATACTACATGAATTAATGTAGCTAAATTAATGACAAAGAAAGGGGCAAAGATGGATATAAATGAAGAATTACACTTTGCAAAAACTGCTTTATCTTTGACACTTGAGTAGACACTACACTTTATATTTGGATTCTAGAGCAAAGAGTTGTACCCAAAACACAATGAACATTCATCATGGCTGAGAATTAAGTCTGCACTGACAATTGGATGTTCATTCCAGTTTAACATAGACTAAGCTGATTAAAACAATGCAACTTTACTTTGCAAGCTGTTTGCACCATTTAATTCTAAAAACAGCAGTGTATGAGACTGCTCTTATCTCAATATCCTTATAAATATTAGTAATTTTTTTATTGTCAGGTATTTTGGTTTTTAAAATATTTCTAATGTGCTGAGTGCTTATATATATAACCAAAATGTTGTGTTTTAATGTACTTTAATGTAAATCTGGAATTCCTTTACTATGAAGTTATTATATACATTATGTATTATAGATTCTTTCCTTCATTTGTTACATAGAATTTACTGATCTTATCTTTGGGAAGGAGAAGTTCTCAACTCTCATATGAACAAACATAAATATTTTTTTTCATTGTAGTTTGTGTTTTGTTTCTGGTATAAGAAAATTTGATCTACTATGACATCCTATAGATATCCTTAGTTTCTAAGATTATTATAGTTTTGACTTTCATATTTAGTTCTTTTCAAATTGTTTTTATTTTCACAGAAGCTTTAGATTACATAAAGGTTACATAAAAAATATAGGGGATTCTGATATGCCCCATTCCCTCTACCTCCCACAATTTCCCACATTAACAACATCTTTCATTAGTGTGGTACATTTGTTACACTTGATGTACACATATTGAAGAATTGCTACCAACTGTGGACTATAGTTTACATTAGAGTTTACACTCTGCCCTGGACAATTTTATCAGTTGTGAAAAAATGTATAATGGTGTGTATCCATCATTGCAATGTTATGCAGAACAACTCCAGTGTCTCCAAAATGCCCCCATTTTACACCTATTCTTCTCTTTCCCTAGCCTCTTAACCTCTGGTGGCCACTGCCTTTAAATTAATTATAAAAGTTATTCCATTGCTAGAATAATAATAAGTCTATAATAGAATAATAATAAGTCTACTTTAGTCCATTGTTCATTCCCCAATCTTGAGGATTTTGAAATGGTGATGTTTATAATTGAATGGGGACTTAGATCCCATGAGACAAATCGACAGAACTATCTTTCTTGCAGTTGCAGACACTCACTTTTCCTTGGGATGGTGATTTCATATTATAATCTCCTTGTTATTTGTCCTGGGCGAGTCCAATGAACTGGTGAGTAGGTGGTACAACTCTACTGACATTCAGAGCTCAGCAAGCACATGAACAGACCGAAGATTTAAGTCTCTGGGACAAATATTTAACAAGTATAATGCTAATTATAGGTTCAAATAAAAAGGGCAGAAGAGTCATGTGTAGGGAAACTATAAATGTGTCTAAATCTCTGACATGTAATTGGAGCGTTGGGTTGGACTATCCATGGAACTGGAGGCAGGGTTGGAAGAAGAAGCAGGTGAACTCTGGGGATTGGCAGGTTTGTGGTTAAAACTACAATGGTGGGAATATTATTTTGGCAAATATGGCAGGAAAGGGTTATTGGTGTCAGGTGCTGGGTGTGAGGGCTATGTAGGAAAGGGTGTCCCCGGGCATGCCTCTATGGAATATGTAAGTGTTCATCTTGTCATAGTGTGTTATCTCAGTGCATGGAGATCCACATAATTAACAAAAAAGTATATTAAACTCCCACCCTATGGAATCCTGATATGTTCTCAATTAGAGGGACAAGAATCCCTTGAGAACATATGCATTGCCTATAAAAAGACAGACCAATATGTCAAACCCTCAATATTATTGTGAGCAACTACAAATATTATTCACCAAAAATTGAAACTTTGTGGTTACCATATGTTCTGAGGGTAGGGAGAGGGAAGAACAGAATAGGTGGAACATAAGGCATTTTAGGGCATTAGAATTGTTCTGCATGATCTTGTAATAGTGGATACAGGTCATTTTAAATTTTCTCAAAACCTATAAAATTGCATTGTGCAAAATGTAAACCACAATGTGAACCACAGATTATGATTAGTTGCAAATTTTCAATATTTGCATATCAATTATAGCAAATGTACCACCCATAAGTAAAATGCTATTAATAGGGGAGATAGGCAAAGGGGAGGGCTTTGGGTATATGGGAATCCCTATTTTTTCTGACGTTTTTGTAACCTAAAGCTTCTTTGAAGAAAAAATGAAAAAAAAAGACACTGGGGTAACATACAAAAGAAATTGTCGCTGTACATACAAGATAACAGATCTTAGTGATGAAAGGCACAATGTATAAAGAACTTTTATTTCATTTTTTAATTTTTAATTTTTAAATGTATTATTTTATTATTAATTTTATTTGGTTATTTTTTTGCTTCATTTTTGTAGAAGTTTTGGATCAAAGAAGGGTCACAACTTTGGCAGGGTAGGATCACTGTTGTGGGGTGTCAGTGGTGGGGGGATGTGTGGGGAATGGTGCACCTGAGGCATACCTCTAATGCATATGAATATGCTCAAGTTTTCATGGGGTGCTGTTTCATTGAGTGGACACCCACACAATAACTGAAAGAATATTGAATTCCTATCCTGGGGAGTCCTCCTACATTCTTTAATAGAATGGAAAGAATTCCCTGATTTCATGAGCATTGTCTAGAGAAGGAAGATGGATCATTACACTAGGTCCTTGATATTGATGATTGTACTTATGAACCTTTTCTTGAGAAACTGAACCTCAGCCTAATACTATTTATTGCCTAAGAATTCCCTCCTGAAAGCCTCCTTGTTGCTCAAATGTGGCCTCTCTGTAAGCCAAACTCTGCATATAAATGCACTACATTCCCCTTAGTGTTGGACATTACTCCCAGGGATGATCCTTCCTTGCACATATGGATTATTACCAAATGACAACTAGCAACGTATCTGGAAAAAGACCTTCATCACAAGGAGGAAATATTAAATGCAAATGAGTTATGTCTAAGAGATTTCAAAGTGAGTCAGGATATCATTCCAGAGGTTACAAGTATGTACATATCAGCAGGATCACATTGACTGCCACAGAAAATAGGGCCTTAAAAAGTGGGGTTCCTGAGGGCTCTAGAGACATCTAGACACTATAAACAAGGCAGAGAATCTCAGGAATTAAGCACTCAGTCAGTGGACATTTCTTTGGAATATATGCTCTCATATTTAATATTTAGTCTGTAGGCAGTTGAGTGTATAAGGTGAGATATAGGAAGAAAATTTCATTTTGATAAACATGATTGTCCAACTCTCCAAGCACTATTTACTCCAAAGTTAGTATTATTGTCATTTTACTACCACATACTACTTCTTTCATATAAGTGTTCCTACAGAAAAATGTCTATAGTTATACATTTTATTATTTTGCATATGACTGTTTTTTTAATTTTTAAAAGTATTTAGATTACATAAATGTTGCATAAAAATATAGAGCATTCCCACATCCCCTGCTTCCTACCATCCCACATTTTCCCACATTAACAACACCTTTCATTAGTGTGGTACATTTATTACAATTGATGAAAACATTTTAGAGCATTGCCACTAAGCATGGATTATAGCTTACATTGTAGTTTACACTTTCTCCTGCAAAATTTTGTATGTTATGGCAAGATATGTACTGGTTTGTATCTGCCATTGTAATGTCATTCAGGAAAATTTCAAAGTCCCCAAAATGCCCCCATATTACACCTGTATTACCTTCTACCTGCCCTCAGAACCTCTAGTGGCCACTGCCTCCACATGAATGATATAATATCTTCCATTGCTAGAATCACAGTAAGCCTATAGCAGAATACCAGTAAGTCTACTTTAGTTCATAGTTCATTCCCCAACCATGAGGATTCTGGGATGGTAATGCCCACTCCACCTCTAATTGAGAGGAGATTTTGATTCCATGGGACAGATGGATGGGACTCTCTTGCTTGCAGTTATAGACACCCTCGGTTCCTTGGGATGGTCTTTGTCCATCATCATCTACTTGTGAGTTGTCCCGGGTGAGACCAATGAACTGGAGAGTAAGTATTACAACTCTGTTGAGAGACAGGGCCCAGCTGGCACAAAGACAGCCCAGAAATTAAAGTCTCTTTGATGTACACTTACCAACTCCAGCACCATCTATAGGTTCAAATAAAAGGGACAGAAGAGGCATAAGTAGAAAAGTCACATCAGAGTTCAACTCTGAGTCACACTCAGGAGCACAAACTCCAAAGTAGGGTCACAGGCAAGGCACCAAACTCTGGAGCTATCTACCATGATCATAGGACCTGGGTGTCTCCAGAGCCCTCAGGATCCCCACTATTTGGGGTAGTATCTACCTTGGCCATCTATGAGATCCTGCTGAGACATGAATAAGCATTACCTCTCTGATGACCTCTTGACTCGCATTGAACTTTTTTAACCATATATACTCATTTGTCTTTACCTTTTCCCCCTTATATTCAAGGTCTTTTTCCGGTTGTGGCAAATTTGATTAAAAGGAAAATGAAACAATAATGATAGGTTTAAACATAAGAAATAAAATACACAATAACCTAGAGAAACTAAAACTAAAATAATGTTAAATAATGAGGTATTAAAAAGTGAAAAACATTAAAAAATAAAATAAAAAATAAAAGAAAATTATTTTTTTTGACATTTTGCCTTTCATTACTGTAATATCATTTGTCCTGTATGTACAGTGGTATTTCCTTTCATTTCTTCCCCAGTGTCTTACTTTTTTAAAAAAATACCATCTTCAAATAAGTTTTAGGTCACAGTAAGGTTACACACAGAATATAGGGGACTCTCATATACCAAATATCCTCCCCCTTTCCCCCTTCCCAATTAATAATCTTTTTACATGTGGATGGTACATTTGTTACAAGTGATGTATAAATAGGGAAAAATAGCTGCCAACCGTGGTCAATGGGTTACATTTTGATTTACATTTTAGATCATACACTTTTATAAGTTTTTGATGAAATTTAACAAGGCCTGTATCCATCATTTCTTGATCATGCAGAACACTTCCATTGCCCCCAAATGCTCTCTCTTCAATCTCTTTTATTCCTCCCTCCCACTCCTCTCAGGGCCCATGCAGACCACCAGGCTTCACTCCTTAAAGGACAATATTCTCAGATACTTGCAGCAACACCAAGGGCTGGATGCATTAGTCTGTCCTCCCCTACTAGGAACTGCCCTTGCTCTCAATATACACACAGTCCTTCTGTTTGAGAATATATCGGGCCTCCCCAGCATGGGAGACCAACTCCTTCCCACACATTATGGGGGTCTCCCCTTACTGATACAGCACACAATGACAAAATGGTCACCCACACATTCTCTAAAAGACTGCCCCCAGTTTTCCCTGTCCCAAATGCCCCCCCCAACTCAGCACCCTAAACCAGTAACACTTCCTTGTCATATTGCCAAAAGAGTTTTCTCAACATTGTATTTTCACCCATGTACATACCTATTCCCAGTGTTCACCTATTCCCTCCCCTAACCCTCCTCCAGTTCCTTGGACCATCCAAACCTTCCTCCCTACCCTACACCCTGTCAAGCTCACACTGCCCAACCCAATAGAATTCCTACACCCCTGTGATATCTCTTCATTGCACAACTACTCACTTCCACCTTATCATAGATTCCATCCATACGGATGTTGGCTCACAACTTTCTTCTCCCTTCTAATTTCCTATAAACCTCTCTTCCAGACACTACCTTTCTGAGTTGGTTAGATTTTCTTAATTCATATCAGAGAGTTCATGTAATATTTATCCTTCAATGCCTGGCTTGCTTCACTCAACATAAGGTCCTCAAGATTCATCATTGTTATTCCATGTGTTTCTACTGTATTCCTTCTTACAGCTGAGTAATATTCCATTGTATGTATGCACCACATTTTGTTTATCCATTCATCTGTTGATGAGCACCTAGGTTAATTCCAACTTGTGGCAATAGTGAATAATGTCGCTATGAACATTGGTGTGCATATATCTGTTCATATCCTTGCTTTCAGTTCTTCTGTGTATATTCCCAAAAGTGGAATTGCTGAGTCATATGGCAGACCTACAGTTAGTTTTGTGAGGAAACGCCAAACTGTCCTCCAAATTGGCTGGAACATTCTTCATTCCCAAGAGCGGTGGATGAGAAATCCCATTCCTCCACATCCTCTCCAACACTTGTAGTCTTCTGTTTTTTTTTTAATGGCCGCCTGTCTAATGGGTGCAAGATGCTATCTCATTGTAGTTTTCTTTTTTGAAAGATTTACTATTTATTTATTTACTTTTTATCCATTTTAACCCCCTCCCTCCCTGTTTCTGCTGTTTCGGTGTCCATTCCCTGGACAATTCTCTGTGTCCATTTCCTGCCCTCTCTTTTCATCCTTCTCCTCTGGTCTTTACCAAGATTCGATCCTAGGATCCTCTGATGTTGGAAAGAGTTGTTCTGCCATCTGCCCAACTCAGTTCCTGTTTTTTTGGTACATCTCATCTTGGCTCTCCCTTGTGTCGCTCTCCTGTTACATCATCATCTTGCTGTGTGCGGTGCACCCACACATTGGGCCTGGTGGTGCACCCGTGTTTCAGGCCTGGGGATGGGGCCTGGTGGTGCATCCACCCGTGGGACCTGATGGCACACCTGCACAGCCCCTCTCATGGGTCCTGATGTCACACCCATGTGTGGGGCCTGGGGGTGGGGCCTGGTGGCGCATGCACTTGTAGGGCCTGATGGTGCACATGCACACAGGGCCTGATGGCATACCCAGTTGTGGGGCCTGGCAGCATGCCCGCTCACAGGATCTGACGGCGCACCCGCTCATGGGGACTTGTGGCTAGTGCGCCTTCTATAATTTTCTTTTTTTAATTTTACCAGGAGGTCCCTGGGATCGAATCCATGTCCCTCCATATGGGAGATGGATGCTCAATCATTTGAGCCACATCCATTGCCCTCATTGTAGTTTTGAATTGCATTTCCCTAATAGCTAGTGATGTTGAACATCTTTTCCTGTGCATTTTAGCCATTTGTGTTTCTTCTTTGGAGAAGTGTCATTCAAATCACTTGACCATTTTCTATAGGGATTGTTGTTTTTTTATTTTTGAGATTAGGATTTCTTTATATATACTGGATATTAGGCTCTTATAAGATATATGGTAAGCCAATATTTTCTTCCATTCAGCAGGCTGTCTTTTCAGTTTCTTGACAAACTCCTTTGAGGTGCAAAAGGTTTTAATTTTGAGGAGGTCCTATTTATCTATTTTTTCTTTTGCTGCTCATGCTTTGGTTGTGAAGTTCATGAAACCATTTCCAATTACAAGGTCCTGTAGATGCTTCCTTCCATTATCTTCCAGAGTCTTTATGGTCTTGGCTGTTATATTTGGATATTTGATACATCTTGAGTTGGTTTTTGTATAAGGTGTGAGATGTTGTTCCTCTCTCATTCTTTTGGATATGGATATCCAAGTCTCCAAGCACCATTTGTTGAAGAGGCCATTCTCTCTCAGTTGAGTGGGTGTGGTGGTCCTGTTGAATATCAGATGACCGTATATGTGATGATCTATATCAGAGCTCTCAATTTGGTTCCATTGGTCAGTATGTCTCTCCTTGTGCCCACACCACACACATACAAATTAATTTTACCTAAATTTTATTAGCGTAAATTATGGTGTCCTAATTTCCCAACTGTTATGACAAATACCACACCATATTTTTGGAACAATGGGAATTTATTGCCTGAAAGTTTTGTATGCCAGAGGAATTGCTTCTTCATGGTGTTGTTAGCATACTGGTAGGTTGACAATACTTGTGTGTCCTTGGCTTACCGGTCACAAATCAGGATCCTGACCTTTCTATCCCAGTTTCCAGCTGTTTTACAGCTTCTGACTTCATCCTGTGAATATTTCTCTTGTAAGGCCTCCAATAATAAGATTAAGATCCATGTATCACACTAATGCAAGGTGTTAAAAAAATAGGGTGATATATGGGAAATCTTTTTATTATGCATGATTTTTCTATGAGTCTACAACTTGCTTTTTACACTTTTTTATTTAATTCACTTGGTTTTCATATTGTAAAGGTTGTTTGTGTCCAACATGTAAACCAAAAGTTCTGGTAATATACATGTATTCCCATTGCAGTGCCCTGTTTTATCTGTCATTTTTGAGAATTCCTATGTACTTTTTATTTTGTTGCATTGTTGACTTTTCTGTTTTCGCCCTATGCCACAATGTTACTTGCTATCATTTTATAGCAAGACTTGACATCTGTTAAGTATATCCTTCTAAATTTTTTCTCCTAAAATGTGTTTTGCTATTTGGGTTTCATATGAGTTTTAGGGCCAAATTGTCACTGTGCACAAAAGAATATCACCTGGGAATTTTATCCAAGTTTCATTTAAAATACATAATTGACATATTTTAATATTCAGTGTTCCAATCCATAAATATGATCTATATCTCCATTAATTTAGTTATTTAATATTTCATAATGAAATTTTTAATTTTCCATGAGATCTAGTATACATCTGGTACAAATCTGTAAACATTACTTTATCATCTATCTATCATCCATTTATCTATCTATCTATCTATCTATCTATCTATCTATCTATCTATCTAATTAGTCATCCAAAGGGCTGCTGATGCAACTACCAGAAATCTGTTGGCTTTTATAAAGGGTATTTATGTGGGGTAGAAGCCCACAGTTACCAGGCCATAAAACCTAATTTACTTCCTACACCAGTCTATTTCCATTTGTTGGAGCAAGATGGGTGCTGATGTCTGTGAGGGTTCAGGCTTTCTGGGTTCCTGTTTTCCTGGGGCTTGCTTCTTTCTGGGCTCAGCTCCCTGCTATCTCCACAAGGTAAGCTCTAGACTATAAGGCAAATGGCTTTTTTCTCTTCCCAGGGCGTTTTCTCTTTCCTCACAACCAAGGTCTTCTGTGTGCACTCCAAAATCAAAACTCCAACTCTGTCCTTTACCATGTCTTTTATCTGTGAATCCCCACCCACCAAGGGGTGGGGACACAATGCCCTAATGACATGGCCCAATAAAGTTCCAAATCAAAATGTAATCAATTAAAGTGATTCCTCTGACAGATCAGTTTACAAACATAATCCAGTAACTATTTTTTTGAATTTATACTGCCAAACTGCTACATTATCTATCAGCTATCTATCTAATCTATATGTCTATTATCTAATATATCTATTAGCTCTCATCTATCTATATAATTACATGTGCTTTCTTATAGTATCTTTTAAACCTTAATTTCCTATTTTTAGTAGTTTTACATGTTTGATATTTCTTTATTTTGTGTCAAATTGCCTTTACAAATGCTTTTCCAATAACTTTCTCATATCTGTGTAGATTTTTCTAACTTCTATGCCAAAAATTGCATTTGCTCCTAATGGAGGTACTTTTACTTCTTTTCAATTTCTTATGTAGTTTATGTCATTTTCTTGTAACTCTATGTTGCTTTTTGAAGGTGTTGGGATATTTTTAATCTGGTTCTCTATCAGAGGATGCTTCCATCACACATATTTTAAATTCCATGGTGTTTGTTATAGAGCAATTTATTTTTAATGCTCTTTATACTCATAGTAACTTTTTTTTTT
>JAQZBX010089189.1:0-12661 GCA_029593785.1 Cabassous unicinctus
GGCCCTCTGCTTTAGAATGATAAGCTAAACTCATACCTTTGCTTCTGTAATCCCCTCCTGCCACTTGCTTCTGGAATTTTCCCACTTGTCCAGCAACCCACTAGCCAATAAACAGAAACCTATAAAAACCCTATGAAAGCCATTACCTGGGCTCAGAATTTGGAGACTTAACTGTCCTCTGGGCCCACATGTAATAAAACTTTGTCCCTCTACCCCTTGAGTGCTGCTTGGTTTTTCTCATGGTCTATGTTTCACTATTGCTGAAACTAGATTACTGTTATTTCAGATATTCACCCAGGGCCTCCCTTTACCATCCTGGATAAAAGAAAAAGACATAATTTAACTTCTTGAAAAACTACTGTTTTCACAAGGTTATAACTGGTATCAGCAATACAGTTTTGGTACTGAGAAATATACAGGTTCAAATGTGTTTGAAAACTATGTAAATATGTAGAATTATTGAAAATACAGTGAACTGAATGTAGTGGAATTAAATATTATTACAAGAGAGGCAGTATGTGCAACATCCTTTTTTCCAAAGCAATTGTGGAATATAAATTTTATGAAACTTTAAAATTCATCATTATGAAGCTGTATCAAATCGTTGAAGTGATGAACAAATGAAGACTAAAAAGGCTGTCCCGAGTCTTTTTTGACTCCTGTTTTCCAGGGAAACATCAACAGATCCTTTGAACTTCATGATAAATCACCAGAATTCTGTAGGTGATGTGGATTAGAGCAGATTGCTATGTTTATACTTGAATAGTGTTCATACTGCCCAACTCCAGTGACTTTGAAGTCTGCTATCAGGAAGAGCCTCTCAGGGAGTGGCTGGAGATCTGCCTGCTGACTGGGAATGACTGCTACTACCACATTCCCGTTCTGTAAGGCTGGGTGGACTGGGCACCCACTCACCATGGGCAGCAGTCTTACCTGCAAGTGAAGTATCTCTTCAAGACCAAGTGAGTATTTCACCTGCTGAAGGAATTAGGACTCCTCCAGACATCCAGGTAAACTGGGAGGGAGCAGTGCACCTATGGTTTTTATTTGTTTCTTGGTGATTTCCTCCAAAGTAGCTGCACTGACTTGTGGTTTGACCTTATCCATAAGAACTCTGGACACTTCATACAACAGCCACCTTTAAGAACACAGGGAAATTTAATATGGACATCAACAGGAGAAAAATTAGAGGAAAACAAGTAGAGAGAAATGGCTAACCTAGAAAGAAAGAATATTTTATCTCCAACCTTTAAGTTCATTAAGAATCTCATCATTGGCTGATTTTGAATCAGCATCAACATGGCCTTATTTTTAAAGCATTATGTTCCCAGGAATCTTTGTGGTAAACTGATTTTCTAGAACCACTTTTTAAACTTTAAAATGTGTGTGCATGTAAATATATACATACATATGCATGTAGAGTTTTATACATTCATATGTATACATACATTCATATAACTATTACTTTGTAATGTCATACAGTTTATTTTTTTTAATCACTGTTGTGTCTGGACAGTTTAATGTATTTTATATTGATGAAAAAGATAAATTCTGTAGATTTATGCAACTGAATGACAATTATTGAACTGTCCCCCAAATATTATACTGTGGTGTATTTTTAAAAAATTACTTTAAATGCACACATATAATTCTGTTATTTCTCTGAATAGTCATGTTTAACACAACAGTTTTCAATTAATGTTGAAAAAAATTACTTGATAATTTTAATAACACTTAATGACTGACTGATTTGTGGATCAACAATTTATTCAGTAATATAGATGGCATATAGACCTATACAAGGAATGATCTAAGCGATTTATAGAAAAAATAATACAGGAAGTAGAGAGTTCCCATATACCCTCACATGAATTGTTCCATCTTATGGACATTTTACATTTGTGTATTATTCAAGCCTTCCCTTTATTGATTTTTTTGTCTAGATGTGTCATTCATAATTGAATGTCGTATGTTGAAGTCTACTATTACATAGAACCATCTATTTATACTTTCAAATCTGACAATATTTGCTTCATGTACTTTGGAGTGGTAAAGTGCATGTGTATTTATTATTAACTCTTCTTGAAATGACTACTTTATCATTATATAGTTTTCTGTTCTCTGTTACATTTTAAAAATTAGAGCAGTGTAATTTACAGAAATATCAAACAGAAAAAACAATATTCTGATATTACTCCCCCCCCACACACAAAGGCAGTTTTCCCATTATTAAATGTTTGCATTAGATTCATGCCATTGTACAATTGAAAAAATATTATCATAATTATAATGTTAATTATTGTCCATATACAAACTTTTCCTGTACCCCTCTGTCATCTAGTTTTTCATTATACATATTACTTATTATATCTTTAGATATTGTATATCCAAACTCAAAAATTTATCATTACTTTTTGTGAATTTAAAATTCTTAACTTGTAGGAAATGTGGATTTACACATCAAAAGTACATTAATATATATATTTGTATATATATAATATATATATATGAGAAGTTGTGAGTTTACAAAACAATTATGCATGAAACACAGGATTCCCATACACCTCCCCACCACCACCATCTTGCATTGGAGTGTAACATTTGTTACAATTGGTGATAATACTTTAAAAAATAATTGTACTATGTATTAACAATAGTTAACTTTGTTACAAATGATGAAAGATTATTAAAAGAGTTTTATCTCTTTGCCAATATTTACACTAGGTGTTTTTCCCCCTATATACCACCCCATTATTACCACCTAGTTTTAGTATGCACGTGTTATAATTCATGAAAGAACATTCTTGACTTGTACTATTAACTGTAGTCTATCAAGTACAGTAGGGTTCACTGTGTTGTACAGTCCTATGTTTACCTTTTAGTTTTTATTCTAGTAAAATGTATACATCCTAAAGTTTATTCTTTTTAATACATTCAACTATGTAGTTCAGTGCTGTTAATTACACTCCCAATAATGTGATACCATCACCTCCATCAATTTCCAAATTTTTACTGTAAGGCTAAACAGAAATTCTGTACAAGATAAACCTCAAGTACCCATTCTATAATCCCAATCTATCTCCTTGTATCCTATATTCTAAATTATAACTCTATGAGTTTGCTTATTATGATTAGTTGATAACAATGAGGTCATCCAATAATTGTCCTTTTGTGTCTGGTTTATTTCACTCAAAATAATGTCTCCAAGGTTCATGCATTTTGTCATGTGCATCAGTTTCACTCCTTTTTATGGTTGAATAATATTCTATTATAGGTATATACCATATTTTGCTTATTCATTCATTTGTTGTTGGAAACAGGGCTGCTATTGTCCTTTGGCTATTGGCATGATGCCTCTATGAACACCAGTGTGCAAATTTCTGTTTGCATCCCAGATTTCAGTAATTAGGAATATATTCCTATAAGCAGGATTGTCAGATCATACAGAACTTTTATAGTTAGATTTTTGAGGAACTGCCAAACTGTCTTTCACAGTGGCTATACCATTTCACCTTCCTACCAGCAAAGGCTGAGTGTTTCTACTTCTCCATTTCCTCACCCAACACCTTTAGTTTTCTGTTTTTTAAATAGTGACATTCTACTAGGTGTGAAAGTATTTTTCATTGTGGTTTTTAAGTGCATTTATCTAATAGCTAGTGATCTTGGGCATCTTGTCATTTGCTTTTAAGCTATTTGTATATCCTCTTTGGAGTAATGTCTATTCAAGTCTTTTGCCCTTTTTTTATTTGCATTGTTTATTCTTTTATTGTTGAGTTGTAGGACTTCTTTATATATTCTGGATATTAAATCCTTATCATTTATGTGGTTTTCAAAAAGCTTCTCCTCTTGAGTATGTTGCCTTTTCTCTTTCTTGACAAAGTACTTTGATGCACAAAATTTTTAGCTTTGGAGAGGTTCCTTTTTTAAAAAAATTTGTTGCTTGTGCTTTGGTGGATAGAGTCTAAGAAACCAATGCCTACCACAAAATCTTGAAGTTGCTTCCCCACATTTTATTCTAGAAATTTTATAGCCCTAGTTATTTTATTTAGGTCTTGATAGATTTTGTGTTAATTTATGTATATGATGCATAAGAGAGGTCCTCTTTCATTCTTTTGCATATGGATATCCAATTCTCCCAGCACCATTTGTTGAAGGGACTGTTCTTTCCTAGATGAGTGTACTTGGAATCTTAGTCATATATCAATTTGCCATAGATCTGAGGGTTTATTTCTGAGCTCTCAATTTGATTCTGTTGTTCAATATATTGATCCTTATGCCAATACCTTGCTCTTTAGAGCACTGTAGTTTTGAAATATGCTATAAATTTAGGAATAGTCAGTCCTCAAACTTCATTTTTCTTTTTCAAGATTTTTTTGGACATTCGGAGCCGTCTTCTCTTCCAAATGAATTTGGTAACTGGATTTTACATTTCTGCAATTGGAGCTATTGGGATTTTGATTTGAATTGTGTGAATCCATAAAGAAATCTGAGTATTATTGACATCTTAATGTTATTTAGTCTACAATCCATGAACACGGAATGTCCTTACATTTACTTAGGACTTCTTTGATTTCTTTTAGCAATGCCTTGTAGTTTTCTATGTACAAGTTCTTTACAGCTATGGTTAAATTAATTCCTTGATATTTGTTTTTCTTAGTTGCAATTTCAAATAGGTTTTTTTTCTTGAATATCTCCTCAGATTGCTCATTAATAGTTTATAGAAACACTATTATTATTTTGTGTTGATCTTGTATCTGCGATTCTGATTAGCTCACTTATTAGCTCCAGTAGCTTTTCTGTAGATATTTCTGGACTTTCCTATGTAGGATCATGTCATATGCAAATACTGACCTTTTTACTACTTCCTTTCCAATTGGGATGCCTTTTAATTTTTCTTCTTGCCTAATTCCTCTGGTTAGAACTTTTGACACAATGCTGAGTAACAAGGATGTCAAGTTATTTCTTGTCTTATCCAGATCTTAGAGAGAAAGCTTTTAATATTTCATCACTGAGCATTATGTTAGTTGTGGGTTTTTCATCTATGCCCTTTATCATGTTGAGGAAGTTAACTACCATTTCTATTTTTCAAACTTTTTTTAAAATCAAGAAAGAATGCTGGATTTTGTGAAGTTACTTTTCTGCATCAATCAAGAGGATCATGTGGCTTTTCCCTTTCATTTTATTTATGTGATGACATTTATTGATGTTTTTACATAGAACTACCTTTTCACACCTGTGATAAAACACACTTGACCTGTTATTTTTGGATGTGCTATTGCATTCCATTTGCAAATATTTTCTTAAGGATTTTTGCAACTAAATTCATAAAAGAATATGGCTTGTAAATTTCTTTTCCTGTGGTATATTTATCTGTCTTTCATATTAAGGTGATATTGACCTCATCAAATGAGTTAGATTATATCCTACTCTTCAATATTTTAGAAGAGTTTGACCACTATTGTTATTAGTCCTTCTTTGAATTATTGGTAGTATTCACCTGTGAAGCCATCTAGTAATGAGCTTTTAGTTTTGGGGAAGTTTTAATGACTGTTTCAACCACTTTTCTTATGATTGGTCTGCTGAGGTATTCTATTACTTCCAGATTCAGTGTAGGTTTTTCATGTGTTTATAAGAATTTGTCCATTTCATCTATGTTGTTTAATTTATTGGTATACAGTTGCCCATAGTACCCTCTTATGAACATCCTTTTTTATTTCTGTAGGGTCAGTAGTAATATTCTCTCTCTCATCTCTCACTTTATTTATTTATATATTTTCTCTTTTTTTCTCTGTCAGTCTGCCAAAGTGTTTTCCAATTTTATTGATCTTCCAATGACCTGACTTTTGGTTTTGTTAATTCTCTCTACTGTTTTTTCTTCTCAATTTTATTGATTCTGGTCAAGTCTTTGCTATTTCCTTCATTCTGCTTGCTTTGGCATTAGTTTGCTGTTCTTTTTCCATTTCCACTCTCTTTGCAGTAAGCACATTGGTCTCTGGCCAGTGACACCCTTCTGGTGCTTTTCTGCCCTTTTTGAGGTGGCCCCTTCTCATCTGGTGGGGTCAAGATTTCCTAAGGCTGCTGCCAGTAGGGAGACTTGAAGTTTTAGTTGCTTCTTGGCTTCTCATTCAGTGGCTTCATCTCGATTGACGAATTCTTTGTTGGCGACTTCCAGGAGTTGAGAGATGTTCATCCCCATGAACCCTTCTAATTTTTGGAGCTATCTTTTAAGGTCCATTGCTGCCTGCACAACAAAGGTGGCATTCACCATCCTCTAGTTTTCCAGAGTTTATGGGTGAAAAATGGTGTAGATTCTGAAGCCCTCACAAAGTCGTTCATAGAAATCTCCTGGAGATTCATTGGGCTTTTGAGTAACTAAATTCATCTTTGTCATGTTTATGGGTCATTTTGCCTCTTCTTGGACTCCTCAGAGGAGTCCCAATATTGCTGGAGTGTAGCCCATCCCTGATCAGTGTTGAAGTTCCAGTTCAGTTGGGCTTCTGGTGCCGCCTCTATTGCCCAATCTTCTGGGTTTAAGACACCACTAGGGGCCTGCCCCTGCAGCCACGTTTAGGCTTTCATCAGAATCCATCGTCTTTCCTCCATATTAAACAAAGTCAGAATTTGTTGGCAGCAATCATCCCAAGTAGGAAGATGGGTTTGGAAAGTAGTTTCCATGAGATCATTAAGGGCTTGGGGCTTTTCCAAGTAAGAGGAGGTGTCGTGCTTCCAGTTTAAAAGGTCTGTAGTTGTGAAGGGCTGGTAGTAAATTACAGGCCTCCCAGGTCGGATGGTCCCATCCTTGCTGATCTGGGCCAGACCCTGTGTTTCACAGAGGGGCATTTGTAATGTGGGTTGCGCCGATGGAGACTCCTTGCTATTGGGGTTCCAAGGCTTTCCTCAGAGGGGGTCGATGTTCCCAGAGAGACTGAAGGTGCGGGTGTTTCTGGGAGATCTGCCTGCACTCCTAGGCAAGGAGGAGAGGCTAGAGCGGCCGGAGCGTATGGCGGTGGTGGTGGGGGTGGTGTCCTCCTCCAAGGACCCTTGATGAATGACTGGCTTCTGGAGCCCTGTTTCCTGTGCAACCAAGACCCTGCTCTGTCCCTTTTTTCCAATGCACAATCAAAACCAAGGGGACAGAGTCTGGGCTATCTCTAACCAAAGGTCGATGTAGGAAAACTGATGAGGGTGGCCAGGAGATCCTGTGACAGCCAGCTACACTGCACAGACCCTGGCTAAATCCAGTGTTCCTTCTGAGGGCCTGTCAACATTAAAAGTGGGCCACGCTATTTCACATAAGGTTCTGAGGGTGCCGGTGTTCATCCAGATGCCAAAATCTCCAGAGAAAACCTTCTTGAAATTCTTGAGCATGATGTTTAAGACAGTAGGTTTTGACCTTGATGAGTCCACACCCTGCATCAGTGGCACAAGACAGACAAGGGAAGAGGTTGCCTCTTTCAAGGACACTCAGATGTCCGCCTCTCTGTGTCTCTCACGAGAACTTCGACTCATCTTGGCTAAGGCGCCTGGGCAAAGTTCAGGCGAGCCATTATGCCATATGATGTAGCCACGGAAAACAGGTTAGGGCCCACACAGGCTCCGTAGCATAGGCAGTGAAGTCACAGACTGGTATGGCAGAAACAAGCCTCTGCCGTCCTCACTCACTCACACAGTCATTCAGAGGTTATGCAGTCCCTCCCACAGGGATTAACAGTGTTAAATTCACACCCTGAGTTGGTGGCATGAGACAGACAAAGGAATGGGTTGCTTCTTCTGAGGCCACTCAGATGCCCACCTGTCCATGTCTCTTGCGAGAATTTCGGCTCATTTTGGCTAAGCGCCCAGGCAGAGCTCAGGGTGAGCCGTTATGCCATACGACATGGCTGTGGAAAACAGGTTAGGGCCCACATGGGCTCCACAGAAAAAGCTTTGGAGTCACAGACTGGAATAACAGACGCAAACCTCTATCATCCTCACTCACACACACAATTGCTCAGAAATTATGCAGTCCCTCCCACAGGGGTTGCCTTATTCTGGAATCTCGGTACTCAAGATTACAGGAGGTGATCAGACACCCTTTCCATCTGGAGATGGGCCTGACTGAGGACTTGACACTCAGGGCCTTGCCTTTCTGGAGTCTCTGGCACTGTTCAGTCCACCTCCACATTGAGTCAGGCCTCGGCGTGAGGACATGGCCTGCGGGGACCACCTCAGAAGGAGGTCCCATCAAGAGGATGGGTGGCACCCACCTCATTTGCTCGGTGATCACCGTCGGCCACGCCTGTCAACTCCAAGATGGAGGCACAACGGGCAGGTCAGGAAACCAAAATTTGTAGCAGACGGAATGAAAAACCCAAGTGGCACTCTGGGGGTGGCTGATGAACAAAGTTTTATTACCCGTGGGCCCAGAGGAGAGTCAAGTCTCCAAAAAAATCTCAACGCTGTGTCTTGATTTTCATAAGTTTATATAGGAACTCTAAGTGGAACTCTAAGTGGGCAAATTCCTAAGCAAGCAGGCTGGCAGGGTTACAAAAGCAAAAAGAGTGAGGTTAGCTTATCTTCCTAAAGCACAGGGCTATTAGGGAGGAAAAGAGTCATTATCTGTTTATAGTAGTAAATTCCAGTTGAACCCTTTCAGGCAGGGAGTGCTTATCTTCATAACATGTAGATTCCATGGAGAAAAGGGAGGAGGGGAGAAAAGGGACGGAGGGGAGTTTATTTTCCTAAAGCTGTGGGTTTCTGCTGAGGGGGGTTAGGGTCCCAGCACTTCCCTTATCAATCCCAAAGATATATTGACACAAATATAAAATAACACATATAAAAGGATATTCGCTGGAATATTATTTATATAAGCAATATATTGGCACCCAAATATCCATTGATATGAGAGGCTTTCTAAGGAATGAGGAAAATTTCTTGGTGTGATACATAGTGATCGTCAGACTGTGGTGTTTCAAATAAAAAAGGAGAAAGGAATTAATAGTATACTTCATGCTGTACAAGAAAAATGGAAGATTAAATATATATATGTATATTCATTTAATGTTTGATTAAAAATAAGCATTAGGAGGATAAGTAAAAATGAATAAAAAAGGATTACCTTTAGGACAAAAGGGAAATAGAGGGGTACAAACAAGTATGGAGGTCAATCTTTTTTTTAATATACCTTGCTAAGTAGTTTTGATTTTGGAAACATATTAAAGTTCTTCAAAATTTAAAAGTAAATCAAAAATGAAAAAATAAATATCTATACTAAAAGCCTTCTATAGTTTCCCATTTTATTCAAGTAAAAGTCAAAGGACTAAATTGAACCACAAAGCTCTTAGTAATTTGGCCCCATGTTGACTCTTGGACCATGCTGCCTACTCCTCTTTCTTATTCTCTGTCTGAATTCCATGTTGTCCCTCATAACAGCAACCTTGCTTCCTCTGTTTGGTCTTCAAAAGTTCTCCAGCCTGATATCCTCTTCCCCAGATATCAGTTTTCTCTTTCGCTCTTGTGCCAATCTGGGTTAAGCCCCAAAAGAAAATGTATTCTGGAATAAAATGGCTTATAGGAATTAAGTTTGATGCAAATATTGCCTCATATCATGAGTAAAGAGTGGAGTAGCACCTAATACAGGACTAGGAAAGCTCAGCCCAAAGGTAAGTGGAACAGAGAGTGAAATCTCAACCTAAAACACTGAAAAAAGTTCTCAAAGCTCTCCAGGAAACTCTGAATTAACTATGCAAACATTGACTACAATAGATTTACTTATAATTGTAGTTGTTTTTTTAGCTTATTTCTTTTACTTGTTATTGTATTTCTTATTTTATGCTAACTAGGGGATTTTTAACACTGCTGTATCCAGATGCTTGGCCCTTGTTTACAGCCTGTATTAGTCAGCCAAAGGGGTGCTAATGTGAAATACCAGAAATGGGTTGGACTTTATAAAAGGTATTTGTTTGGGGTAGAAGTCCACAGTTACCAGGCCATAAAGCATAAGTTTCTTCTCTCACCAAAGTCCATTGCCACGTGTTGGAGCAAGACAGCTGCTGACATTTGCCAGGGTTCAGGCTTCTTGGGTTCCTCTCTTCCTGGGACTGCATTTCTCTCCGGGCTTAGCTTCTCTGTTTCCTCCACAAGGTCAGCTGTAACAATCAGGCAAATGGCTCACTTCTCTTTTCCTGGGGACTTCTCTTCCAACATAAAAACTCCAACATCAAAACTCCAACATTAGAACTGCAACTCAAAAACTGCTCCCTCTGTCCTTTGTCATGCCTTTTATATTCGATTCCCCCACCCACCAAGGGGTGGGGCTCAAAGCCCTACTAATGTGGTCCAGTCAACGCCCTAATCATAACTTAATCATGCCCAGATTAACAGATCAGTTTACAAGCATGATCCAATTATATTTTTGGAATTCATAATTACTTAAAATTGCTACCCTCTGAATTCCAACAATATATTATAATATTTTAAAAAATTAAATCAGTAACAATTCAAGTACAAAATCATATCATAATCAGTTTAAAGAAATACACTTTGTCTTCAGGCAAAATTCCGCCTTCTGTAGACCTCTGAAACTTATATAACCATTAACTGCTTCCAATAAACAAATGGACAGACAAAGAATAACCATTTTCATTATGATAAGGAGAAATTGGGATATTAAACATGACTCATGGATCCTCTACAGTTCAGTAAAGCTGCTGGGCATCCTCCGTTTGATTTCAATGTCTGAGAGTCATTCTTCAGATGATGGTTTCTTCCACTTGGGGCCACATGGGAACCCACCCTTTCCACAGGCTTGCCCAATGGCCATTTTCTTGGTTCCACCCTCATCAAGCATCTGGGTGTCGACCAAGCTCCAGACCTCACCCTCCAAGAGTGTTGGGGTGATTGCCACAGCTTACCCAATCTTTAGATTAGAGTCTTAGTCCCGCTAGCCCCATTGCTCTGATAGGGTTGAACCTTTATGCCAAAAGTTAGGGAAGACCAGGTGGTCAAGTCGTTGCTCTGAGAGGGTTGAACCTGTATGCCAAAGGTTAAGGGGAATGTTGTCTTCACCTCACTGTACTAGCGGGGCTAAGCTACACAGCCCATTTGTTTAGCATTTACAGGCCTCATTTATAGCCAGTTCATGCTTACCCTTGCTCACTTTTATCAGTTTCCAAGGGCTTCTCCAGCCACACTTGCCCACTCCCTATTAACATAAATGAAACTTAATCAATCAATATATGTCAACGTAAAGAACTTCACTATCTCCACCTCACTTTTCTTGACTCTCATGAAAAGCTCATTTTGTAAACTTACAATTTTTCAAATAAAATAAAACAAAACATTCTTACATCACCCTTTGCAGAGCCTGATCTTCAATCAGGGATGGATGCTCTCCCAAATATGCTTAGAATGAAGCAATAAAATTCCATAGGTTAACATCAGAATCTGAAAAAAAACAAAACAAAACCCTAAGCTCTTTAGACTCAGGGAGACAGAGTGGAGCTTTAAATCTTGTCTCCTTGTGTGGCTGCCTCACAATTAACCTTCTTCCATCAAAATTTTGGTGTCATAGTTTGACTTCTGTGCACATCAAACAATAAGCCCTTGCTCCATAACAACAAGAATCTTTGAGAGAGCTCAACTTTCTGACCTTGGGGTAATAAAGCAGGTGCTTCTTGAAACCACAGAAAGGATCTGATATGAATCTCACTTCTATCTGCCCACAGATCAGATGGGAACACTATCAAGAAATAGTGGCTCTAATTACTCTACTGCTTTCCAAATATTTCAAAAGTTTCTCTCATTCTAAAACTCTAACATAATACCTTATTTGGAAGGAGATTCTGGAAAATTGAAAATCCTAACTTCTCTGCAATGCAGAGGAAATTTAGAAGGCATTGACGGTAATTATATTCATTTCCTGTTGCTGCCATAACAAATTACCAAAAACATAGTGACATAAAATGACACAAATTTATCTCACAGGTCTGTACGCCTAAAGTTTTGATACTGTGTGGTTTGGCTGCTTAGAGTCTCAAAAGACTGAAACAAGGTGACAGCAAGGAAGCACTCCTTCAGGAGTCTTCAGGGAAGAATGAATTCCCTCATTCATTCATGTTGTTGGTAGAATTCAGTTTCTTGTGGTTATCAGTTGAGGGTCATTTCCCATGTTCCAGAGACCACTTGTACAACTTGGCTCATGGTACCTTTCTTCCATCTTTGAAGTCAGCAACAGCAGATTGAGCTCTAATCACACTCCAAATCTCCTCTGCTGCTTCTTTTACAACATCTCTCTGACTCCAGCTGGGAAAGGCTCTCCTATTTTAATGGCACACATAATAAGATTGGACCTACCGGGATAATTCAGGATTAATCTCTGCCATCTCAGGATCTATAAACATAATCATATCTGCAAAGTCCCTGAATTGCTGAATTGGTTTATTAACTCTTGACTTTTTATTGTAGATTTTTGGGTATTATCTATTGTATTAGTCAGCCAAAGGGGTGCTAATGTGAAACACCAAAAATGGGTTGGTCTTTATAAAGGGTATTTATTTGGGGTAGAAGTCCACAGATACCAGGCCATAAAGCATTAAGTTTCTTCTCTCACCACAGTCCATTGCCACGTGTTAGAGCAAGACAGCTGCCGGCATTTGCCAGGGTTCAGGCTTCTGGGGTTCCT
>JAQZBX010089190.1:0-12659 GCA_029593785.1 Cabassous unicinctus
GGACACCATAACCCGGCAAAGTAGACACATGAAATTAACTATCACAAGTCACACTTAAGAAACTTACCATCCATACACATCTCCTTAAATGAAGCCTAATTTCTAAACAAAGTCAATAACATAGACATATTTTGACCTAACATAATTCATCTGTCTTGCACACTACCGGAAATACACTAACACTGTCCTAGAAGAGGATGCAAGAACTTAGGTGATATTATTGCCCTTTATATTTTGTAACTTAAATACAGTAACATAAAATTAAGACAACTTATTTAATATAATATAGGGATAAGAGAGAGAAAACAAATATATTTGCTTTATGTATATATACAAACATATCCACAATAAAATAAGGAAGAAATAACTCACTTCTGCACCTGCTGATATACTCTCACAATTGTGGTGAAAGGTGTGTCCCCTGGGCATTTCTTTGGTGGGTGTGGAGGTCTTACATGATGAATCCACTCCAACATTGCAATCTCTCTAAGCCTTTGGTTCCCCTCATCTACATTATACCGTGGTAGTTCTCGCATTTCAGCCTGACATATTGTAGGCTGCTGTTTGGTCCATGCTTCAGCCAACCAATGAAACAATCTGATACATCCCTTCTAACCCCTTGAGTTACATGGTTGAGTCCAGAATCTCTGCTTATTGGGCCCATATCAATAAATTCAGCCTGTTCCAACTTTTTGTACCTTCCACCATTATCCCACATCCTTCATACCCATTCCCACACATATTCTCCTGAATTCTCTCTGTACATTGGAAAACTCATGCAGTTCTTTTGGAGTGCAGCACATCTACCCCTGGTTCACACTTGATACCTCAAATTTTGGGGCCTGTTGGGACTTCATAGTAGTTTTAATTCTGGAATAAAGAGGTGTGATGGTGATGGGCCATGAGAAGAATTAGCTGGGTCTTGAAAGGCCACTACCTCAGGGCATTCCATTATAGTTACATCTGGTGAAAGATGTTAATCTCTTCAGCTGGGAGTGGGAAGGCTGATTCCTCAGGGCAGACTGGAGGTCAGGTGGTTGATTCCTCAGGGCAGAGCATATCAATTTTATCTGGCAAGGAAACTAAGCAGAATCTAGGGTTTCAATGTCCCCACCTTCGTCACCATCACCCATATGGCCCCATTCTAATTTTCAAGAAACTGTTCCTTCATGATGAACGCCCTCACTTTAACAGCAGACACTCTGAATATTGGTAACTGAATTTGCAATGCAATTCAGCCACTCACCCTATGAGATTTAGCACCTGTTTTTCAGAAATCTCAAACCTGCAGCTACAAAAACTAAGAGTATCCTTCAGGGCACACATAGGAACTTTCATGGCCTTCAGGTTATGCTTGAGATGCCAATTTGAAACCCTGAGCTCAATCTTTAACAATTTTTCTAGGAACAACCAGGCTTTATAATTTTTAACTTCATAAAATTCAGTTAAAATATCCAGAGTCTCCCAGAGACTTGCCTTTCTTGAGCATTTGAGTAGCAGTATCCAATGATGATACATATTAGACATATATTAGAATTTACGAACTAAAATATCCCTGCTCTGATGACTGTGCAAACCACCAAACATGTATACACTGACTCAAAGAGGCAAAGACACAGACACAAATAGACTTGCACACATACAAGCAAATACATTCAAAAACATACACATACAGAAAGAAAGACACACACAGACACAAAAGCACAGAGACACACAGACATACACACAAAAGTGCACACACAATTAGACACAAACACAAACACACACAAAAACACACACACTGAGACACAGACACAGAGAGGGACACACAAGCACCACAAAATGATCTCCTGGTGCCATGTTGATAACATGTTCTTCTCACCCACAGAAAACCTGAGTAGGTCATGACTGAGTACACTTCAAGCTTCCATCATATTACTTCCCAAAATATTTAGAAGTGGTACCCAGAAATTCCAGCTCCCAAGACTCCTTGCATATGAAAACTAGGGGCTTCATTTTGTTATGGTAAAATATGTTTAAGGAAACAGAAAGATCTGCTATATAAGCAGAGAGAAATGCAATGTACCTGATGGAAAAGAAAAAAAAAAAGATCTAAATATACCCCTGTGATAAAAAAAAATCCCTCATTCTGGTGGCATTCCAACATTGATAATATAACCTGATACCCAGAAACACTAATAAAAGAGCAAAAACCAGTTTATCCAAAATAAAAGCAGTGATATTTTCAGTGTCAAGACACCACAGAGACTGAACATCCTAAGAGTAATATGAGTGAAGTGAACATACCACCTTTTCATAAAAGAAAATATACTGAGTAGATGTAGGTTATGATTTTTTTAAGGAAAGTGGTAGATTTTTAAACAATATTACATGTAAAAATTTTGGAATCAGACAAAATTGATTTTGAAGCTCAGATCTATCATTAAATTAGCTGTTGAAATTTGATAGTAACCAAACCATTTTAATTCTTAATACAGTCACCTATATAGGAATCTTTTTGGTATCCACCTTCCTGAATGAGTTAAGATGATAAATCATTATCTGGAAAATGCTTAGCATGGTTCCTTCCAGTCAGTGAATGAACAGCTATCACAGTTCATGAGATGAGGCTGATTTTTCTTCTACCTCTAAAATATCTTATTCTTTCCAAATAAGTCCCCCAATCCCACATCTTTATTTTGGTTCCTTAAGATCCTACCCAATGATCACAGACTGTGTACCCCTCTAGATTATGGAGAGGATAAAGGTGACCTGTTATCAAATGATAAAGAAGAAGGATTTCAGATGATGGCAGAAAGAGATGCAATTATAGAAACAGATCTAACTATAAAAGACAAAAAGTACAATAAAAAAACAAACAAACAAGGATGTGAAGCCAAGAGGGCAATATGTATAAAATATTAATCATTACTTATAATTAATGAAATATGTATAAAAGATTAATTATTACTATTCATCAAGTCAAGTAAAACAGGACTTTATAAATTTGAAAGGCAATGGCTTAGTTTGGAACATATGACAACCTATCTCCCCAATGTATCAGAGTTAGATATATTTATAATTTTCCTACACATGGTTATTCTGCCCATTTTATTTGAGCCTATAATTAACACTATACCCATTAAATATATGTCTTAAAACTTTTGGCTTTCTCAAAAAAATATATGTCCCAAAAAGACATATATTTAATGTCCCAAAAGTTTTAATGTCTTAAAACTTTTGGCTTTCCATATGCTGGTTGAGCCCTGACTCTCAGCAGGGTGCAACCAACACCGACCTTCTAATTCATTGGACTCACCCAGAACAACCAACAAAAGGATGATGGTGGGCAACACCCATTCCCCCAAAACAGAGAGTATCTACAACTTCAAGCAAGACTGTTCCATCCATCTGCCCCATGGGATCTAACCCCCTTCTCAATCAGAAACAGAGTGGGCATCACCATCCCCAGATCCTCAAGATTGAAGAATGAACAAGCATAAGGGGGGAATGCAACTATGGATCAAAGCAGACTTACTATTATTCTAGCAATGGAAGAACTTGTAAGATTGATATAAAAACAGTCATCACCCAAGGTTCTGAGGGGAGGGAAAGGTAAGAATAGGTGTAACATGGGGCATTTTTGGGACATTGGAATTGTTCTGCATGATAATGCAATGACAGATAAAGGCCATTATACATTTTGTCAAAACCTATAAAATTGTGCAGTGCAAAGTGTAAACCATAATGTAAACTATAGACCGTGGTTTGTATGTGTTCAATATGTGTTCATCAATTGTAACAAAAGTACCACACTCTTGAAAGATGCTGCTAATGGGGGATAATGTGGAAGGAAGAGGGGCTGGGATATATGGGAATCCCTATATTTTTCATGCAACATTTATGGAATCTAAAGCTTCTTTAAAAATAAAGAAAAAATACAAAAAAGATATTTTTTAAAAAGTAACACAAAGGGAGAAAAATAATATGTAACATTGGTAGATTGATTTGACCACACAAAATGTATAAATTTTCAGACAATGCCCCTAAATACATCTGCACATACATAAAAGGAATAAAGCAAACAGCTTTGGCATTGATGCAACATTATAGTATTGCTGCTAACCACAATCCATAGGTCTCACCAATTGTATTTTTCCCATGCTTGTGCACATTCCCATCACCCTGCAATAGTGATGTACATCTGCTCTAGCTTATAAAAAGACACACATCAATATCATCAAGCACATATTCAATGCCAAAGATGTACTGTGTTGATAATGGGGGGGGTATGGAAATCATATGCCAAATGTATGCTATGGATCATTGTTGGTGGTAACAGTCTGATGATATCATCTCATAATCTGTAACAAATGTTCCACCACAGTGTGGTGTGTTGGTGAAAGGGTGCTGTATGGGAATTCTACACATGTGCTAAATTGTTTTGTAAGTTTAAAACTTGTGTAAAAAAATAATTTAAAAAATAATAGTGTGTCTTGGGGGAAAAATGCACCAAATGCAGGATACGTACTACAGGTAGTAGTAATAGTTTGACGATATCCTTTCATAATTTGTAACAAATGTTTCACAGCAATGCAAGGTGTTGGTGGAGGGGTGATGGATGGGAGCCCTGTATGATGTTATGCATGTTTGTTTTGTAAGTTCACCACTTTTACTATGCACTTATTTTTTAATGTATGTTCATGTATGAATGATATACAACTGCCTGCAATGGAAAAAGTTAATGGCTAATAAACTCACATTGATTTAACTCTGCCAATAAAGGAATGATTGCCAAATAAAGTCTTTAAACACCACCTTACATCTATTAAATAAAACTGACCTTTTCTCCTGTAATACCCACGGTGGGAGTGTTTGTCCCAGGAAATGCTGAGCAAGGCAAAATCTACCTTCTTTGGACAGGACTTTTGCCATCAATACAGAAACACATTCATATAAAGTGCTCTTAAGGAAAAGCCCTCACTTCTACACATTCCTCCACTGCTCATACCCCATTTTTCCCTACTCCCATTCGTTACAAGACTCCACGGACAGGTATTCTGCTTTTCCTGGAACCACTTTATCATGGACATTCCCTCTTCTAATCGTGCATCTTCTCATTATTTTTCAGTCAGGACCCCTGCACAGCTGAGTCCAATGGACACCTCCTTTTTTTAACATAATAAATAAATAATTCTAATTATATTAGCAGGAAAACAAGCACGATGATCTCTCAGCTCTGGCTAGGCTGGACTGGATCTCACACGACCTCAGGGAAAGGCTCTCGACTTCCATTCTCCCTGATCCTTTTCCTGAAAATTCTGCTGAGCTTTCAGACTCACTGGGATGGTGTCTCTGAGAAGGTTATCTGTGTGGAAGTCCAAATTCCTCCCCTGGTGGTTGGTGATGCGACCGAAGCTCTTTCACCATCAAGACAAC
Organism: Cabassous unicinctus; assembly: GCA_029593785.1. NCBI lineage: Eukaryota > Metazoa > Chordata > Mammalia > Cingulata > Chlamyphoridae > Cabassous > Cabassous unicinctus. The sequence goes on from JAQZBX010089190.1 coordinate 5,419, forward strand.
AGGAACGAGTCAGGCATCGGTCTCCCAGACAGAGTTGGGGCTCCCAAGTAAATTGGAATGTTCCATCCTGCCCAGGGTTGAGCAGGATGAGGGACAGCAGCAGAGGAGATATTTTCAGCTTCCTTATAGCCATGCATTAGCACGTTTCCTTGTTACTTCTACCCATGAGCCATCATTTCCCTGTGAGACACTGGTCTGGAAAGAAAGGAAATTTTTCCTACTTATATTCTGTTCCCAATAGCCCAGAACCTGAGTCAGGGAAATCCCCTTTCTATTATTTCTCCTGGATGAACTCCCCTGCCTTCCACAGATGTAACCTCCTAGCAACTTACCTCACCCATTGACAAAGTTTTTCCAAAGTTTAAGACTGAGGTGTCCACCTGAACCAGGTCCCTTAGATCTCCAAAGATCTGACATGGGGTGAAGAGACAGCCCTTGACGCTACCTCAAGAGATTTCCTAGTCTTCTATAAAGAGGAGAACTGAATTCATTAGATATAAAACCATGGAAACCATGAATACTACACTCTTTTGCTTAATGACGTATTGCCAAAACAATTAGGAATATCATGCTTTCTACCAAAATTATCACCCATCACTTTGTCCCTCATTTATAAAATGTTTGATCATTATGAGAAATACATTTAGACCTTCTAACGCACCAGGGCTTGAGCCTAGAAACATGAATGGATAGCCTCATTTATTTTTCTTGCATATCTTTCAGTGGTTCTCAATTTATGTCATTAATAGATCTATTAATATTTCTATAAATCTAAGACTAAGCAAGAAATTTAAAGCTATATGTATTTTTAAAAGTTTATATTTCAGTAACCTAAGTATAATTCAAAATTTGTATTTTAACCATATTCAAGCATGCAGTTCACCGGTGATGTTTATAGGCACAACATGTGGCTACAATCAACATCATTTACCTTAAGTGTTTCTTCACCTCAAATAGAAACTCTGCACATATTAAGCAATAACCATCCCCTGGTAACATAATCTACTATCCACCTCTCTGTATTTCATATAAGCAAGAAACCATATGTTGTTTTATCATGCTTTGCTCATTCCTCTCAACATGAAGTATTCAATGTTTATCCATGTTGTATCATGCAACGTAAGTTTCCTCATTTTTGCTGCTGAATAATTTTCCGTTTAGTGTATAAATCACCTTGTGCAAAGAGAAGATCCCTGGGGACTGGCCATGTTCTGTTCGGATTTGGGTTCTGGTTCCATGGATTATATCCTGTTTTTGAAAATTCACTGAGCTTGTGATTTGGCAATTTTCCAGATACTTGTTACACTAAAAAAGGGAGAATTTTTAAAAGTCTCATCTTGCACATCCCTTTGTACTACATCTTTGATTTCCATTCTTCCTGAACATGATATGGCTTTCACCTCTATAAGAGCAGCAGCTATTCAAAAATAAAAAGAGAGGGGAGTGGGTGTAGCTCAGTGGTTAGCACCTGCTTCCTATGTACGAGGTCCCCAGTTCAATCCACAGTACATACTAAATAAATGAATACATAAATAGGAAAGGAGACGTAACAAGTTAACAACTTTCCTGAGCTGCCATACCATCCCTGGACTGCTTAATTCTAGACCTGTGATGTGTTTATAAATGAACCTAAATTTCTTTATGCCACTATTTTGGTGAGTTTTCTGTTATTAGCAGTTGAATTCTATGTGTAACTAAATTCACTGTTCTTGATACATTTTATAATTATTGTAACATTTCTCACTAAGGAATGAGCTTCAATGGGATAATAAATAGTTACATGCCATGTGTGTATTGTTATAATTGCACAATGATATTGTATTTTATTCTTTGATGGTGTCTGGACATGAACAAATACCTTGATGAATTAAAGTACCTCCAAAATAGAACTATTGGAATAAGGCAGAATCTAAAAACATGCTCCATAGGGGAACCAGATAAAGAAACTCAATGTGTTATTATGCATAAGATAGGACTAAACGGTCATGAAACCTGCAAATGAAGCTTGGAAAGAACATTGATTATCAATTCATAATGTCCATGCTGATAACCCTGAACTAAATATAAGAGACAGAACTATCAAATTCCTAGAAGAAAACCTAGGGAAGCATCTTCACGACCTGGTGTTAGATAATGGTTCCTTAGACTTTATACCCTAAGCACAAGCAACAATAGAAAATATAAATACATTGGACCTTGTCAAAATTAAAATTTCGTGCCTCAAAGGACTTTATCATGAAATTAAGCAACAACCTACATAATAGGAGAAAATATCTGGAAACGATATTTCTGATGAAGTGTTAATATCCAGAGTATATAAAGAAATTCTTCAAGAAAAACAACCCAATTTAAAAATGGGCAAAAGACTTGGATAGACATCTCTCCAAAGAAGTTACACAAATGGCCAGGAAGTACTTGAAAAAATACACAGCATCATTAACCATCAAGTAAAACAAAACCACAATGAGTTACCATTTCACATCCACTGGAATGGCTATTGTTTTAAAAATTAAAAATTACAAGTGTTGGAGAAGATTCAGAGCAACAGGAACACTCACTCACTGTTGGTGGCAATGCAAAGTGGTGCAGCTGCTAGGGAAGACAGTTTGGCAGATCCTCAGAAAGCTAAGTATAGAATCACCATATGACTCAGATTTCCCACTACTAGGTATATATCCAAAAGAATGGAAAGCAAGGACTCAAACATATATTTGCACACTAATGTTCTTAGCATCATTATTCACTATTGCCAAAAGATGAATGCAATCCATGTGTCCATCAATCAATTAATGGATAAATAAAATGTAGTATATACAACAATGGAATATTATTCTGCCAAAAAAATGAATGAGGTCCTGATATATGTGATAACAAATATGCCTCTGGAAGACATGATGTTGAGTGAAATAAGCCAGACATAAAAGGACAAATATTGTATGATCTCACTGATTTGAAACAATTAGAATAGAGAAACTCACAGAGTAAGAATCTGTAATACAGGTCTCCAGGGGACAGGGTGGGGCTAGGGAATGGTAAGTTATGGCTTAAAGTGATCAGGATTCGTGTTTGTAGGGATGGAAATGCTTTGGTAATGGATGATGGTGATGGTACCACAGCATTGTGGACATAATTAACAGCACTGAAATATATATCTGAATGTGATTAAAAGGGGGAGTTAGATTGTATTTATGGTAACAAAATAAAAATTAAAAATCCATGAACTACACTACACAATCAGTGAACTCTAAATTAAACCATAGACTATAATCCATAGGACAATTTTAGAAACGTGTTTTCACCAATTTAACTAATGTTCCACACCAATATAAGTTGTTAATAATAGAGTGATATATGGGAATACTGTATTTTATGCATGATTGGTCTGTAAACCCACATCTTCTCTAATAAAGAAATGGGGGTGGGAATCTTAATGGTGTTGTCACTGTCTTTTGTACACATTTGGAAATCCATCCCTTTTTCTGTGACCTTAATCAGATGGCTTGATCAATGATATAGAGATGTACTTTGCAGCTAACCTGTTGGCTACTTGTCCCCTCACTGGGATCTTGACTGTTATTGTAAGATTGTTTTTCCATACATGCAATCTCATCATCTTTGGATATTTGATGGCAGCACTGATGATCACTTGATTATTAAAGTTTCCTTCAGATAAATGTAATTAAAAGTGACTACCATTATGGTTCCTTTCAGATTATCAGGAGAGTTTTAAAGGGTGGGCAAGTTTGTGTAGAATAACTGGTCACCCTCAATCAGAGCTCTACATTCCCAGAGGAATTTTGGGCAGGAATTGAAGGTCTTGTGTCCCTCAAACTTTGATCATGATGACTGAAGAGAGTTTTGAGGATAAGGGAGATAAATAGATGATGGAGTATATACATTGTTTTTTCCCTCTCCTGCCTCTTAATATTTATAACAAAATTCAGAAAAGGGCAGATATTTTGTTTATAGGAATAAAAGGAGTCACAACTAATGCAACCTATGGCTACAATTAACAATAATATTGTAATTTTTTTCATGAATTGTAACAAAAGCCCTATACCTATCCTAAGGGTAAAAAATAAGGGGCATATGGGGTATAGGATTTTTCTTTTTGGATCAATGAATAAGTTCTAGAATTGATTGTGGTAATGAATGCACATCTCTGTGATTATACTGAGTGCCCTTGATTGTACACTTTGCATGGATTGTACAGGGGGGCAAATAAAGACTTTAAAATAAAAAAATTATAATTATCTGTATTTTTTGTTATTCAAAGTGTAACGAATCAATGATAAAAGTTCTTCCATTGCTAGAATCACAATGTCTATAGTAGAATACCAGTAAGTCTACTCTAGTCCATTGCAGGTTCTGAGGGGAGGAAGACGGAAAAACAAGTGTAATATGGGGACATTTTTGGGACTTGGGAATTGTCCTGAATGACATTGCGATGACAGTTACAGACCATTATATATCTTGTCATAACTTAGAAAATTGTGTTGGAGAGAATGTAAACTACCCTGTAAACTATAATCCACGCTTAGTGATAACGCTCCAAAATGTGTTTAGGAATTGTAACAAATGTTCAACACTAACGAAGGATGTTGTTATTGTGAGAAATTGTGGGAGAGGTAGGGAGTGGGGTAAATGGGAATCCCTTATATTTTTTATGTAACATTTATGTAATCTAATTATCTTTAAAAGACATAGAAAAGTATGTTTTAAGAAGTGTAATGAATCTAAAAAGGTAATTGGAGTTCTGGGATGATGGCTTTAAAGTAGGCAGGCCACAACTCCCTCACAGAAACCGAAGAAAGGGCCAAAAGCTGTCTGAGGGACCTGCTTTGGGTCTCCGCAGACCAGGACAGTGCTGCACAACCCCCAGGAGGGCAAGTGATGGAAATAAAATAAATGCAAATATGAGTTACTAAATCCATGCTGCAGCTGGAAAAGACTCCATCCCTCACCCTCAAGACATTAAGCCTGGATATAACCTCTGGCTCACTGCAGCTGACTGAGAGGGGAACAGATATCATCCTCCCCAGGAAAAGGATTGTGTATCATAGGGTGGACAGTGGTTTCTATTTAGTGAATTAGACCTGCTGAGCCCACATTTAATCTCACCTTAGCAAGAAGAGAAACAAGGGCAAGGGGAGGTTGAAAGAAACACCTCTGTGGAAAGATTTCTGAGTGTCATCTGCTGCCTGGCCAGGAAACTGCAAGGAGAAAAGCTTCTTTTAGGTCTCTCTTAACCTGAACACCATGGGAGAAAATCTGAGTCTCATTAGTGAGTCTCTGGAGGGATTTTGATAACTTAAACTGTGCAGTTTTTTAAAGATTTATTTTACTTACTTTATTTTTCTTTTATTTACCCCCTGCTTCCCCCAGATAGTTCACTTGTTTGTCTGTTCATTGTTTTGCTTGCCTTCTACAGGAGGCACTGGGAATGAAACCTGGGACCTTTCACATGAGAGGGGAGTGCCCAATGGCCTGAGCCACATCTGCTCCCCATGGGCTGTGTCATCTGCTGGCTTGTGGCCTCTACTTGTTGCAGTGGGTACAGAGTTTAACTTGTTGCAGTGGGGATGGTGTATATCATTGTGGTGGGAGACAGCATCTGCTCATCTTCTTTTAGGAGGCACTGGGTCCTGAACATGGGAATTTCCATGTGGTAGGCAGATGCCCAAGTGGTTGAGCCACATCTGCTTCCAAAACTGCAAAATTTTAAAAACTTAAAATAAGATGAACTAAAAATCAAAGAAGAGCTGTGAAAAGAAAACAATAGGCATGAGAGAGAAATGTACTGTCAGAGTAAACTCACCAACATATTCAGATGCCTAGATATCAGCAAAAAATTACAAGCCAGACCGGGAAACAGGAAGAGATGGCACAGCAGAAGGAACAAACCAAACATCTTGATGAGACACAGTAGTTGAAATAACAAATCAATGATAATCACACAAATCCCCTAAATGAATTCAAAGAATTGAAAGAAAATATGACTAAAGAGATAAAGGACATTAAGAAGACGGTGGGTTAGCATAAAGAAAAATTTGAAACCTGCAAAGAAAAGCAACAGAACTTATGGGAATGAAAAACACAATGGATGAGGATAAAAATACATTAGAAACTTGTAACAGCAGATTTGATTTGATCAAAGACAAAATTAGTGATAATTGGGGACAGAACACCTTAACTTGAAAAGACAGAAGAATAGAAATAGAAAAGAGTGGAAAAAGCCAGTACGGGTTCTCAGGGAAATGAATGACAATGTGAAATGCTCAAACATACCCATTACTGGTGCCCCAGAAGGAGAAGAGAATGGAAAAGGGGCAGAAAGAATATTTGAGGAAATAATGACCAAAACCTTCCCAACCCTTATGAAAGACATAAATATCAATATCCAAGAAGGACAGTCCACCTCAAATAGAATAAATCCAAGTAGATCAACTCTGATACACCTACTATTCAGAAATACATGTATCAGAGATAAAGAGAGGATTCTGAAAGCAGCGAGAGAAAAGCAAAGCATCACATACAAGGGAACATTGATAAGATAAAGTGCCAACCTCTCATCAAAAACTTTGAAGGTGGGAAGAAAGTGGTATTTTGTATTTAAGGTACTGAAAGAAAAAACTGCTGGCCAAGAATTTTCTATCTGGCAAAACCGTCATTCAAAAATGATGGTGAGTTCAGTCTTCACAGACAAACAAAAACTGATAATATACTACCAGAAGAGCAGAATTACAAGAGATACTAAATTGAATGTTTCAGCCTGAATGGAAAAATGAGGGTGAGAGAGTGTAGAAATGAAATTATTAGGAAGAGTAAATTAAAGAGTTAAAAGACAGACAATAGTAAGATATGATAATGGAATCCAAAGGACAAAATGGATGAAATAAGTAATGCCTTTAAGTAATAACATTGAATATTAATATTCTATATAAACAGAAGGAAATTCTGTGTTCATGGATTGGAAGAGTAAATATAGTTAAGATGTCAATTATGCCCAAACTGATTTACTGACTCAACAGACTCCCAATAAAAATCCCAACAACCATTTTAAAATAAAAACAGCTCTACTGAGGTATCATTTACATGCATTGAATTCACCCATTTTAAGTTTACAAAATTCAATGATTTTCTAGCAGAATTGTGTTACCTTCACTAAACCATCTTTAGAACATGTTCATCACCAAAAGATCCTCATGCCCATTTTTTAGCATTTTTCTTTATTTTTAAAG